>CM047431.1:64131496-64279986 GCA_026168455.1 Theocolax elegans | reverse complement strand
GAGACACTGTTCTTATTGCAGTGGAGCTAACTTTCAGCTTAAGGTAGCTAAAATGAGCTTAAGTTTCCTTGTTTCAGCTCATTTCAAGCCGCAGACAGCTTGGAGACACTGTTTTTATTGCAGTGGAGCTAACTTTCAGCTTAAGGTAGCTAAAATGAGCTTAAGTTTCCTTGTTTCAGCTCATTTCAAGCCGCAGACAGCTTGGAGACACTGTTCTATTGCAGTGGTGCTAACTTTCAGCTTAAGGTAGCTAAAATGAGCTTAAGTTTCCTTGTTTCAGCTCATTTCAAGCCGCAGACAGCTTGGAGACACTGTTCTTATTGCAGTGGAGCTAACTTTCAGCTTAAGGCAGCTAAAATGAGCTTAAGTTACCTGCTAGTGTGGTAACGTTCCGAAAATCAATAATGTCAGTTGCAATTGTTATGATAACAGCAAGTCAGTCAAAGTCCAGACTTTTGCTTCTTGCCGTCATACGAAATATCAACACATAGACGGGTATCTTATAGTTGTCTCCAATCTATGAGGTAGCTAAAATGAGCTTAAGTTTCCTTAATTCAGCTCATTTCTAGCCGGAGATAGCTTGGAGACACTGTTCTTATTGCAGTGGTGCTAACTTTCAGCTTAAGGTAGCTAAAATGAGCTTAAGTTTCCTTGTTTCAGCTCATTTCAAGCCGCAGACAGCTTGGAGACACTGTTCTTATTGCAGTGGAGCTAACTTTCAGCTTGAGGTAGCTAAAATGAACTTAAGTTACCTGCTAGTGTGGCAACGTTTCCGAAAATCAATAATGTCAGTTGCAATTGTTATGATAACAGCAAATGAAGAAGATTTTCATATGGATATTAATCCTCCCCTACAAACACTTACCAATGCAAAAAATAACAAAAGAATTAATAATTCACCCGCAATTTCTCCTGAAAGTAAAAAATTTACATATATGAAACAACATATGAGTTTAATTACAGCTAAAATGGCAGAGAACCCAAATCAAAACTACATTCCAATTACAAACACATCACAACCTAACCCTAAAAATCAAACCCCTACAGTCAACATACAAAGTAACACACAATACAAACAATTTAGATTACCAACATTAAAAGAATACCCATCCGATATTCCACCTCCATACAAAATATTCGTTCAACATACAAGAATAAATTCCAACCAATCCGAAAATCAGAATAATTATCAAAACATGGAAAACAATAAGAAAAACCTATACCCTATTGATATAGCTAAGTTAATAATACCTAAATTCCCTTCAGAAATAGACGAAATTCAAAGCTCAGGTAAAAACAGGGTAGCAATCATAACCTATAACAGAAAGATCGCCAATGAAATCCTTAAATCAGAACTATGGTTAAAAAAGAAATTAGACGCATTTATACCTCACTCATACATATATAAAAATATAGTAATCAAAAGAGTCCCAGTAGACTTAGCCGAAACAGATATCTTAAATAACCTTACTTTATTCTCCCCCAGTATCCAAACTAAAAATCCTTACTATTAGAAGATTCTACAGGAAAAACACTCCTCAAGCTAATATTAACAACCAAGAAAATATCCAAATACCAACCGAAACAATTAAAGTTACCTATCAAGGACAAGTACTGAATGAGAGTTAAATATAGAGTAGAAAAAATTATCCCAAAAGTCAAATTCTGTACAAATTGCTTCCACTATGGACACACATCATCAATATGTAAATCTAAAACTAAATGTATTAACTGTGGCAGTACAGAACATAAAGCTGATCTTTGCGAAATAAACACAATAGACATCAAATGCATAAATTGTGAAGGCAATCACTTACCCTAAAATCCATCTTGTAAAACTAGATTAACCGAACAAAAAATCCTAGATATGTCTATCAAAAATAATATATCAAAAATAAAAATAAAAAAAGAACTAAATATGCATCTAACAAACAAAAAGAGATTCAAGTTCTCAGACTTTCCTGAGTTAGTAGACATCAGTCAAACAGATGTCCTAGAAGACAATTTTTTCACACAAACACAAACATAATCAAACAACCCGTCCCCTCGTAGAGAACTATTCTCTCAAGTCACAAAAAAATACTCATCCTCTTTAAATGCTGACTTAAACAAAAACCCTCAAACAAACAAAATAAAATCATTAAAAGAAGCACACAAAGACGTATTAATTCATAGCAATCAACTAAACATCAAACCTCTAAACATTTATCCTTTAACTGACGTAATTAATCAACACGCACATGATCCATATAATAATAATTAATTTGAATTTAACGAAGAAAACTTAAAATCCATGTCAACAGAAAACATGATTAAAACACTTATTAATTCACAAAAAAAAATAGCAGAATTAACCAAATTACTTTACCAAAATTCTTTGCAAGAAATAAAATAAAATAACAAAAATTCCACAGAATAATATACCCACAATAAACTTATACAAAAACTATTATACTTAATAAAAATAAAAATATCCACTTAAATAAATTAAAAAAAAAAAATAAAAAAAAATAAAAAATGGAACTACAATCAATAAAAATCTTACAATGGAATTGTCATAGCATTTATAATAAAATAGGAGATCTAAACAATATTATTAATAGTTATGATGTTATAATACTTACCGAGACCTGGTTAAATGACAAATACACAATCAATATCCCTCAATACCACATAATAAGAAAAGACAGGATTAACGAAAACCATGGAGGTATTGCAATCTTAATAAAGAAAAATATATTATTTCAAGAAGAGAAAACAATCTATCACAAAGAAAACGCCATAGAAACTTTAGCCATAAAAATACCCATAATAGTCAACAATCAAACTGATTATCTTATAATAATTTCTTTATACAGAGTCCCAAATAAGGAAACTACCGAACAAGAATGGGAAAAACTTTTTCAACAAATAACAAAATTCAAATACTGCTTCATAGGTGGTGATTTTAATGCCCACCATCCTGCATGGGGTTCTAATAAAATTTCAAAATCAGGTGATACCCTAGTTAATACTTTATTTAAACAAGACTTAATGATAATAAATGACGGCTCACACACCTTTTACCAATTTAATCAATGCAAAAATGCTATCATTTCATCTCCTCTCGATTTAACCATAATTTCCACAAATATAAATTTCTATTCATGGAAACTATACCAAGATAGATTAATGAGTGATCATTTCCCAATTGAATGCGATATAAGCCTAAAAGCTCAAACAATACCTATTTTCTCCACACACAAAATAAATACAAAGCGAACAAATTGGAAAATATACAATGCTTTCTTAGATATTTTCTTTACTGATTATGAAGAACAAATCAAAAAATTGCCACACAATAAAACTTATACATTTTTAATTCAATCTATTATTATTGCATGCAAACCCAACATGATCATAAACAACGTGAAAAGGAACTATTAAATCATTTACACAACTCAACGACAAACATAAATACAACCAACAACTCCAATATCTTTATCTGAACTGATATAACATGAACTAGGGCTGCCGATTGGATTCGAATCTTTGAGTATTTCAAGATTCGGATACCCGAAATCCGGATAGATCCGAATCGCAGATTCGTAGATCCGGATACTCTAAAGTATCCGGATCTTATACGGATCCAAGATTCGGGTCTTACGGATCCAATATCCGGATCGTACGGATCCGAGATCCGGATCTTACGGATTCGAGATCCGAATCCTGTAAATAACGTATCCGGACCGTTGATCTTGTAAATTACAGTTATTAATTATTACCTAAATATTATGAACAATTGAACTTGACAATAAAATGTAGAAAAGTACATTGCATTAAAATGAACATTGCACCTAATCAACAATCAAAAGCATTACCGTGTTATTCTTTTCTGTTAGAAAAGCAAAAAATTAAGAAAATATCTTTGGGTAACGGAATTTATCTGAACTCTGAGATATGTTTTTTCAATATATATATTTATTATATAAATTTTAATCGGTATTTCCGAACTAATTTGTATTGCTCAATATTTTTTTCAAATATTGCACAAAACCCTGTTTTATTAGCAACTTACTTGCATATCGCTAAGTCTTAAATGTTGCCAGAGGTGTTAGAAAATTAATTAAGGAATGATCGAGAAAGAAAAAAATCAACGTCCCCATGTCGGGATCGAACCGACGGTCTCCTGCTTACCGGGCAGTTGCCTTACCACTTGGCTACCGGGAACCCGACGATTCCACGCACCTTGTACCTTGAAGTCTTTATTTCTCGATATTTCCTTTAGACATCCCCCCTCCTCGCTTATCAAATTTCAACCTTAGCATTCTATTTTAAATTTTGTCTCTAAATCGTCCGTGCATGTATTTATTATAAAGTATTATATAAATTTTAATCGGTATTTCCGAACTAATTTGTGTTGCTCAATATTTTTTTCAAATATTGCACAAAACCCTCTTTTATTCCCTCTTTTATTCGTTGGGTTCCCGGTAGCCAAGTGGTAAGGCACTGCCCGGTAAGCAGCAGACCGTCGGTTCGATAATAAAAGCGCGAATTTTTAGACCGTATCGCGAGTTATTTGTTACAAAATTTTAACGTTCGGTAATATGTACATGTATAATAATATCGGTCTCTCCGAACCAAATGCTTTACTTTTAGAATAAAGCAGGCCTATCGTACTCTTTGTAAAATTCGCGCTCTGGCTGGTGGCTTTTCCCACCACCAGAGGGAGACGACTATCTCTCTACACTCGTTGGAGAGATCGTCGTCTAATTTCTATATATATAGCCGCAGAACATCTTGCTGGCGTCGCATATCATCTTGCGACAGGCGTCTAAGGTAAGATCTCCAGTTCCTTACTGAGGAGTCCAAGCTGGAGATCGAGGACGAAATGCCTTTAATTATTTTAATAGGCCGTGCTCTGGTTAATTCCACCAACCATAGTGGACAAAGAGTACGATAGGCCTGCTTTATTCTAAAAGTAAAGCATTTGGTTCGGAGAGACCGATATTATTATACATGTTATTGTTGTTATTATTATTATTATAATTATTATTATTATTATATTATTATTATTATTATCGAAAACAATATAAGTGACAATATTAAGAATTTTCTTATATTTTCAACATATCTATACTTTGGTAAAAAAATTGGCTACTCAAGAAAAGAATATAATATTCGAAGGCAGGTTCGTACTGAGAAAGGAAGATGAGTAGTACACGGATATATTGGAACGGACTAAAAAAATTTTCTTTTACGTACATGTTCCCGTACGAATCGATAAGGATATTGGTAGATACGATAATTTTCATATATAGATGGACAATTAACTCACGAGACTATGTAAATTATTACATGTAGATGCATTTACAGAAAAAACACATAGAATGCGTCTGACCAGTGACAGGCGGGCTAAAGATATATAGGGTTATTGGTTTATTAGGTCATTGGGTAATTGGATTATTTGGTTATTAAAAACATTTTATATATAAAATTCATTTCTGTATAAAGTCTGTATAAAGACTGGATCATTTTTTTCACGTGGGTTAACATAGCAGCTCATCAGCGGTTCAAGAGACGTCGCATCTCACACGCAGTTGAAGAAACGTCGTTTCTCGAATTGGACTGTATATGAGATTCGACGTCTCTTGAACCGCAGACAAGCCACTATGTTCTTTCCCGCAAGCATTGATGTAATAATGTTGATTTACGAACTTACCGCGTTTTTCCGTGTCGTCGACAGCCGGCTCTTTCGCTGGCTGTTCGCTGGTCTCTTTCGACAGGACGGGTGATGGGCCGCGTAGCGACGGAGATTTCTCTGTTGCAGTTTCAACCGGATCGACCGATTCGTCGTCTGGAGAAAAATAAGGTAGACAAGGGTCATTTGGCATTAAGACGCAATTGTATAAATGCATGCGCTAGGCTAAAGTTTGAAAATATAAATTTATGATTGATGGCTAGCAAAACGGAATAATTTTGATACAATCTTTTTTTGAACTGATATAACATGAACACAATAATTATATCCGTTTAACTAGAAGAGGAACGTTAAAGATTTTTTATTCGGCTAAGCTATTATAACCTTAGAAATTATCCGGTGCAAAGTTAAATGGCGTTATTCAAATATATCCAATTAACTAGAACTCGATCATAGGAATTTACTATAATGTGACTAGATAAACGGAAAAACGTGTAACGATTACAAAATTTAGTTGGAATTGTTAAACCAATTTATACAATCAACTAGAAAAGCGAATGTTATATCGCTATTTACGGGGATGAACCCACGTGAAAAAATTGATCCAGTCTTTATACAGACTTTATACAGAAGTCTCTATACAGACTTTATAGAAAAAAGGTTCTATACAGCCTGTATACAGCCTGTATATAATTTTTTTAACATTCATAGATATACATACAGTCCGTTTTGTATGTAGATTTAAATACAAGATAACATTTTTTTCTAACGCGAAAACGCATCTAAAAAAGATATCTTGATTATCTTTGTTGTCGCGATGCATCTAAAATCTCCTTGCACATGTAATCAGGAATTAAACCTTACATGAAAGTACAAGAACCCACAAAGTACATATACGTAATTTTTCGCAACAATAAAATAACAATACAATATTTAATCTGTTAAAAAGATTTCTAAAAAATTAAACGTTTTTTATCTAATGTGATTGACTTCCACTTTTAACTTAAAAAATTGCGTAACCAGAGTCCCAGTGTCGCAAAAGAAGTTTAGACGAGGTTACATGTCGAACTGACGTTAGTTTATTTAGATATAAAATAATGAAAATAATAATAATGAAGTCAGGCAAATATGTACACATAAAATAATAAAAATAAACAAATATCAAGTCGACAGTCGACATGTAACCTTCTTTTGCGACCGCGACTCTTGGTACGCAATATTTTAAATTAAACGTGGGAGTCATTAACATTAGCTGAGAAACGTTTAATTTTTTTAAATCATTTTAATAGATTAATTATTGAACTGTTGTTTTATTGTTGCGAAAAATTATGAACTTTGTGGGTTCTTGTACGTTCGTTTGAGGTTTAAAAACTGACTACATGTGCAAGGAGATTTTAGATACATCGTGACAACAAAGATAATCAAGATATCTTTTTTAGATGCGTTTTCGCGCTAAGAAAAAAATGTTAAATTGTATTTAAATCTACAAACAAAATGGACTGTATTCTATAAAAGTAAAAAAAAAAATTAATACAGGCTGTATAGACTAATTTTTCTATAAAGTCTGTATACAGACTTCTGTATAAAGTCTGTATAAAGACAGGATCAATTTTTTCACGTGGGTTAACATAGCAGCTCATCTGCGGTTCAAGAGACGTCGCATCTCACACGCAGTTGAAGAAACGTCGTTTCTCGAATTGGACTGTATATGAGATTTGACGTCTCTTGAACCGCAGACAAGCCACGATGTTCTTTCCCGCAAGCATCGATGTAATAATGTTGATTTACGAACTTACCGCGTTTTTCCGTGTCGTCGACAGCCGGCTCTTCCGCTGGCTGTTCGGTGGTCTCTTTCGACGGGACGGGTGATGGGCCGCGTTGCGACGGAGATTTCTCTATTGCAGTTTCAAATGGATCGACCGATTCGTCGTCTGGAGAAAAATAAGATAGACAAGGGTCATTTGGCATTACGACGCAATTGTATAAATGCATGCGCTAGGCTAAAGTTTGAAAATATAAATTTATGATTAATGTCTAGCAAAACGGACTAATTATGATACAATGTTTATCTGAACTGATATAACATGAACACAATAATTATATCCGTTTAACTAGAAGAGGAACGTTTAAGATTTTTTATTCGGCTAAGCTATTATAACCTTCGAAATTAGCCGGTGCAAAGTTAATGGCGTTTTTCAAATATATCCAATTAACTAGAACTCGATCTTAGGAATTTACTATAATGTGACTGTTGATTAATTTATTAAATTAGTTTTTTATCATTATATAATGCTCAAATACATCTTAAGAAAGTGTTCACTTGCTCAGAAAAGGATTAACCAATTATACTGTTCAACAAAAATATACCTACTTAAATTACAGTAATATATAATATACTGTAGCAATTGTAACAATTTACCAAAGACATGTATTACGTCGCAATTAAGATTATTGTGTCAGTATTAATAATACACTAGCTTATAATTAATTCATAAATTGTCGATTTTTGAGGGTCAATAATAAATAAATCCAACTTATTTATTATTAACCATCAACCATCGACAATTTATTAATTTAACAATGGAGGCTGAAAATATAAACTAGTTTATAAATAATTGTAAAAATAAATATAACTATAACTAGAATGTATGTATATTATTTTCACGTATGCCTGAACAACCCATCATAAATTCAAATACGAATAGTTTCAAGAGTAAGTAAAATTTCTATTGATTATCACATTCTAATATTATTAAAGTTATATAAATAAATCATTTTGCGAGCTTCCGAAATTGCATATTTAGGTTTCCTTTAATTATAAATAAGAATATTTTACGAATAATTAATTTCAAACTGTTAATGTAGTTTTCTTGATAGTCCCGTTGATGACAAAAAAAAAAAAGATTTTTACCTATTATCAAACAATTTTTTAATATGAAAGTTCTCCGATTTGTATATCAGAAGTTTTTTTTGTTATTTATTAAGATTTCCTTAATACAAGTATTTGCACTTTATAGTTAGTCTAAAAGAACCCAATATATATACATATAGTATACTTTTATAAAACAGTACTAGGAGTGAAATTAGTTCAAGAATCAAATGCGTACATTTTATGGTAAATTTCAATATCCAGCTACTTAATAAAAGTATTCTATTGTAGTTCATAAATAATTTTTTAATATGATCACATTTAGTGTTGTTTAGGTACTGAAAATTAATACATTATGAATCGATTGTGCTTTTATTTGGTATTTTGAAACGGGTATTTTATGGTAGGTTTCAATTTCCAGTTATTTAAAAAAAGTGCTCTGTTCTTGTTCAAAAAGAATTCTTTTCATACGAGCAGTACACGAGCTGTATTGATAGTATAAAAGAGCTCCACATATGTATTCAAATACGAGGATTTCCAAAAGTAAGTGTCAGCTCACAATTTTTTATGCCAAGTATTCTATTATTGTTCTTTAAGATTTCCTTAATACGAGTATTTTACGTACTTTATAGTTAGACTAAAAGAACCCAATATTTACACCTAAAGTATTCTTCTATAAAAGAGTATTAGGAGTACTTTCAGTGTATGCTAAGAATACTTAATGAATTTAGTTCAAGCAACAAATGCGTACATTTTATGGTAGGTTTCAATATCCAGGTACGTAATAAAAGTATTCTTTTGCAGTTCATAAAGAACTCTTTAACATGAACACGTTTCGAGTTATTTAGGTACTGAAAATTAATTCATTATGAACCTATTTTGTGCTTTTATTAGCTATCTTGCAATGGGTATTTTATGTAAGTATTCTTTAGATGTACTTATAGAACTCTTTATACGCAAAAAAGCGGACATTGTTAATATTCTTAATGAAATTTTAAAGAACTCTAATGGTATGAAATGGGATTACTTTCAAGAATTCATGCTGGTAAATACGAATTCATAAAGAATTCTTTTAGAATTGAGTTTGCCGTCTGGGTAATATTTACACCCAATTGATATAGCCAAATTAATTATACCAACTTTCCCAAACGACGAAATAGATGAAATTAAACCTGCAGGCAAAAACAAAGTAGCGATTATCTCTCACAATAGAAGAGCAGCAAATATGATTCTCAAATCAGACCTATTCAATAATGATAAATATGAATCTTTTATTCCAAACTCATTCGTTTACAAAAATTGTATTATAAAAAAAATTCCAACAGATCTCACAGACGAACAAATCTTTAACAACTTAGAATTAACATCCCCTATATCAAAACTTAAAATTACACATATTAAAAGATTTTCTAGAAAACAATACTATCAAACCAATTCACAAAATACTGAAAACTCATCCACCGACTACCAATATATTCCTACTCAAACTATTCAAGTAACTTACCAAGGACAAGTTCAACCACAACATGCTTACTTAATGAAAGTAAGATATAATGTAGAGGAATTTCTTCCAAAAGTCAAATTTTGCACAAATTGCTTCCATTATAACCACACAAAATCCATATGCAAATCCAAAACCAAATGTATCAAATGTGGAAACACAGAGCATGACTCTAAAAACATGTAACATAGCAGAAAATGAAATTGTTTGCTTAAACTGTGAAGAAAATCATCTACCAACCGATCCAAATTGTAAAACAAAACAAAGAGAACAGAAAATACAGGATTTATCAATCAAATATAAAAAATCAAAAAAAGAAATTAAATATGAACTCAATGCTCACTCTACCAATAGAAAGAAATTCAAATTCTCCGATTTTCCTGATCTTACAAATTCAACAGAATTTAATGACGTTCACACCTATTTTACACCCAAAACAAACTCTCCACGTAGACAATTATTTTCACAAATAGTAAATACTTTTTTTTTTTTTTTTTTGTTTAACGTCGCTCTATTTATGCTGCCAGGGCTAATCAGCGACGGAGGTGAACGGTGTGTCTGTAAACAAAGTACATGTAGTTGAACCAGTGGTGCTTGTGTCCATCGGAAGATATCATCGGTCACTGTAATTAGTCTAATAATTACAGTTTCCTGTCCTCCCGATGGAACCACCGCGATCCTCTTTACATCTTCACGTCCCTAACGTTCCCTATAGTTCAGATATATTTATTCTTGCTTCGGCAGTACATATACTAAAATTGGAACGATACAGAGTAAATACTAATAGTCCACCGAATAAAACAAATGATAAATCGAATTCTACTAATTTCAAACTCAGACAAACTAATGAACTACATAAAGGTATATTAATACATAGTAATCACATCACCTCAAATATACTTGATAAAAATCAATCATATAATGAAATTAATAATTCAGAATTAAATTCACAAAACATATTAGATATTATGCAACTAAATGAAAACTCATTAAAAGAATTATCACAAGAAGAAATCATTAATTTCATTAAATTATGCCAAAAAACAATAAAAAAATTGTCATATAAAAACACAATATATAATTCTACTGAACAACTAACAATATAAACGCACTAAAATAATAATATTAAAATTAATTAATTATTTAATTAATAAATAAGTAAACCAACAATTTAAATCTCTTCAATTTTACACTACAACCCACAAAGATAAAACAACTTTTTCAATTTAATAACTAAACACATAATAAAATGGAAATTGAATCACTTAAAATCTTTCAATGGAACTGTCACAGCATTTATAATAAAATTGGAGACTTGAGAAAACTCATTAACGATTATGATATTATTTTACTATCTGAAACATGGTTGAACAATAACATAACCCTAAATATACCACAATATCACATTGTTAGAAAAGATAGAATTATAAACTCTCATGGTGGTATAGCTATAATCATTAAAAAAAGCATCTTATTTTAAGAAGAAAGACTCATATACCACAAAGAAAATTCATTAGAAACCATTGCTACATCAATCCCCATTATAGAAACAAACAATCAAAAAAATAATTTACTAATAATTTAGCTATACAGAGTCTCAAATAAAGATACAACTGAAAACGAATGGAATAAATTATTAGATAGAACAAAAAGCTTTAAATACACCTACATTGGAGGAGACTTTAATGCACATCATCCCTCATGGGGATCCAACAAAATGACGGATCTCATACATTTTACAGCTACAACACAAGTACCGATCATATCACATCTTCACCCTTAGATTTAACTATCATATCATCCAATATATTCTCAATATACAAGTGGAAAATTCTCGAAGACAGATTAATGAGTGATCACTATCCCATAGAATGCAGTATATAATTAAAAACAGTCTCTATTCCTATAATATGTACTCACAAATTAAATACTAAAAGAACAAATTGGACTCTCTATAACATATTTTTAGACCATTTTATAACAAATAACTTAGATACAATAGAAAAACTCAACTCAAAGCAAACATACTATCTCCTAGTAAAAGCTTTAATAATAGCTACAAACACAAACATAAGCGAACTTAAACGTAATGAAGAATTACATAAATATCTTGACCTCAACCAACTACAGATTGACACAATAAATATAATGATAAAATCAACATTTCAACTCTTCCAAAAAAATATAAACCAAAATCTTCAACAAGTCCTTGGTGGGATGAAGAATGCAGTTTCCTAGCTAGTAATAGAAGAAAACATGGTACAAAATTACTAAAAGAACCAAACTTAAAAAATCTTAAAATCTTAATCAATGTAGAAAATAAAACCAAAAAGAAACTAAAAAAATAAAAAAACTCAAAATTCAAAACATACACAGAAAACAATCTGTCAATTAGTACCAACATATCTGATGTATGGATATACAATTCATCAGTTTAACAAAAACCCCAATACCTCTTTTACAAACATTGAAATAAATGATAATGCAAAAAACTTTATTTTTGCAAAAAACTTTATATCACCTCCTACACCAATATATAATTTCGAACCAAAGGTAGAATCTGACTATTCAAAGCTAGATGACCCTTTTACAATAGAAGAGCTTAATTATGCAATAGAATCTGCAAACAACAAATCTTCACCTGGCCTTGACAAGTTTAATAATTGCATGCTAAAACATACTCCAACCTCTTTTAAAAATATCCTACTCAAACTTCTTAATAAATTCTTTGAACAAGATACTTTTCCACAAGAATGGAAGAATTTTCTAATAATATTACTCCCCAAAGGAAGCAAAAGTAAATTTAGACCAATAGAATAATAAATGTAAGACTTATTCATTACATTGAATAAAACAATTACATACCGGACTCACAAAATGGATTTAGAAAATCCAAATCTTGCTCTTCTGCATTGATCCAACTAATTTCCGAAATTCACATTGCTTTTAATAATAATAATTATATTTGTGCAATACTCCTTGATATTAAATCGGCTTTTGACGATGTAAGTCCAATAGTTCTACAAAATATGTTAAATACAATCAATATTCCAATTAAGACTAAAAAATGTATCTTTAATCTAATGATAAATAGAAACCTATACTTCAAAATAGCAAATGAAATCATAGGCCCATTTAAAAAACACAAAGGAGTTCCGTAAGGATGTGTTTTAAGCCCTACACTATACAACATTTATGTGATGAATTTAAATCAACAAACAAAACCACCAATAAAAGTAATCCAATATGCGGATGACACCATCATCTACTGCGAAACCCAAGATATACACTTTGGTTTAAATAGTCTCACACATAACTTAATATATATTGACAATTTCCTTAAAGAATTAGAACTGAGTATCTCTCCCGAAAAAACAAAATGCATAGTCTTTTCAAAATCTAACCAATATAAAAAATAGAACAATATCAAATCAATTTCAATAATACCCTAATCAAACCCGAAAAAACTATTAAATATCTAGGAATGATTATAGATCAATCACTAACCTGGATAGAACACTACAAATATATTATTGGAAAAATATCCCAATCTTTAAATATACTACAATTCTTACGGAAAACTTGGTGGGGAGGACGCCCAAAAATACTTTTAAATATTTACAAAGCTCTAATAAGATCAAAACTAGAATATAATTTATTCATTACAGACTGTAAATCTAAACCCTTAACAGAAAAAGTACAAAAATTATAAAATTTAGCAATCTGACTAGCTTTAGGATACAGACAATCTACCCCTATAAATGTGATGCACGCTGAAGCCCATATACCATATATAACTCACAGACTAAAACAACTATCGGACAACCTCATTTTAAAAAATATACAATTAGAAAACTCCCCCCTAATTAACAGCTTGACCATATTTCTCAATAATTTAAACATAAAGACAGATAAAAAATCCAAACCTTCCCACATCTATTCCATACATATATGACTATACATATCTAATAAGAAAGCCAATTATTGATTTTCATTCAGGATATAAGATCAAAAACTCCTCAAACGCAAACGAAACCTTCAAAAATTTATTCAACAATGAATTTAATTATTCCTTACCAGTCTTCACAGATGGATCCAAAATTAAAAACAAAGATAATACAGGCTTAGCTATCTATTTCCCTTCTATAAACGAAAAATATTCTTATAGAATAGATAAAATAGCTTCAATCTTCACAGCAGAAGCACATGCAATATTTATGGCTATTAATTTCATTTATAATAAAAACATCCTAGACGCAACAATATTCACAGATTCATTAAGTGTACTTCAAGCCATTCAAAACTACTCTCCCATGAAGAAAACTAATACCTCCCACATAATTACAGACATAATTAGTATAATAAATATTTACAACCAAATAGAAGACGTCAAATTAAATAGTTTGGATTCCGTCCACAGACAGATATAAAATCCAAAAAAAGCTAAAAAATCTCGAGAAGGGATTAATAAAGCTCAATAATAAAAAAAAAAAAATCCAAAATTTACTTGAACTTCTAAACTCTCTTAAATATATATCAGAAATTACTAATAATAAAATCCAAACCTTCCCACATCCTATTCCATACATATATGACTATACATATCTAATAAGAAAGCCAATTATTGATTTTCATTCAGGATATAAGATCAAAAACTCCTCAAACGCAAACGAAACCTTCAAAAATTTATTCAACAATGAATTTAATTATTCCTTACCAGTCTTCACAGATGGATCCAAAATTAAAAACAAAGATAATACAGGCTTAGCTATCTATTTCCCTTCTATAAACGAAAAATATTCTTATAGAATAGATAAAATAGCTTCAATCTTCACAGCAGAAGCACATGCAATATTTATGGCTATCAATTTCATTTATAATAAAAACATCCTAGACGCAACAATATTCACAGATTCATTAAGTGTACTTCAAGCCATTCAAAACTACTCTCCCATGAAGAAAACTAATACCTCCCACATAATTACAGAACATAATTAGAAGACATCAACCATATAATTTGGCAGTGCCCTAATCTAAACACCCATAGAAAACCACTCTTAAATAAAATAAAAAGATTATGTAAAAAAATAAAAAAACCAATCATAGACAACATAGACGACATTATTAAAACTCCAACTCACACACTAGTATCCTTACTCATCGAATTCCTAAACAAATCCAATCTATACATATAATAATTGTCAATTGTTATAAATAAATCATAATAAGAAATATAATATAATAAAATAATTAAAAATTCTTATTTATTATTATTTATTATTATTTATTATACATAATCCTGTACCTGTCGGCTTAGGACTTCTTTCACGACATACATTTTAAGTAATTACATATTTATATAACATTGTATTATATACATTTGAACACACTTTTATTCTTTCATATAATTCTTTCTCACTTCCAATATCTTTTTCAATGTTTTTAAACCTTTTGCGTCCTGACTTAATACTATGCTGATATCACATTCTTTCTCTATTTTCTCCTTACAGTTAAATAGTACATGTTCTAAATTTTCATTTTCGTTTTTACATATTCTACATAGTTTATCACAGTCTTTCATCCAATACATATTTTCTTTTTCCTCGTTACCTAATCTAAACCTTGCTATAATGCTCATTTCTTTTCCGTTTAAATCTTTTATTAAATATTCAGGTACATTTTCTGTTATTAAAGACATATCTTTTACAACTTTTTGATTTATCTATTCTTTCTTTTCTTATCTCTTTTTCTTTTTCCGCTAACCTAATACATAGTTCTGTTATTATATTTCCCTGCTCTGATCTTATTCTTTCCTTCTCCCTTATATCTAATTCTACTTTCTTCCAGCATGCATTTCGATCACTTTCCCATTTACCCACTTTATCACTACTTTCCTCTCTTTCAATTTCATGTATGCATTCTTTTATTATTATTTTATCAGAATTTTTTGCCTTTTCCTCATAAGTGACTGCCCTTTTTATTGCCTTTAAACTTGTTGGTATAACCTTAGTTTCTTCTGCCACTAAGTAATCTGCCGTTGATCTATTTAAACCTAATACCCATTTTATATATTTTCTTTGTACTATGTCTAATTCTGTTGGTTTTTCCCAACCCCATATTTCCGATCCATATAATCCTATCGATTCTACCAGGGTTGAGAAGATTTTTAATCTCCTATTATACGAATTTTTAAACAAATGTTCACCTATACTCCATGTATTTCTCATTACTATTTCCGCTTTTCTTTTTAATTCCCTAATGTGGTTATCGTTTCTTCCATTCTTTTGTAATATATAACCCAAGTATTTTATTTCTTTAACTTCTTCTATCGTTTTATCTCCCCATTTCCACTTTCTTAATTTTTTCTTACCCTTCCCTTTTTCAAACACAATTATCTTTGATTTCTCCGGACTTAACTCTAGATCTTTTTTCTTTAGATATACCTTAAATCTTTTCAACATATAGTCTAGTTCTTCTTCACTCTTTGCAATTAAAGCTATATCATCCGCGTATGTAATTGACCAAATTTTTAAATTCCCAATGCCTATACCACCCACTAGTCCTTTTTTCATTTCCTCCTCTAACTCGTGTAAATATATATTAAATAATCCTGGACTGAGTAGACATCCCTGCCTAACCCCTTTAGTGGTCCAAAACTCTGTGGTCATTTTTCCATTTATCCTAACCTTATTTTTCGTTTCCTCATATGTTTCTAGTATTCTATTTCTTAATCTCTTACCTATCCCTATTTTTTCCATACTATCTTTCAATTTTAATCTATCAACTTTATCGAACGCTCCTTTTAAATCCCCGAAAAATACATATAATTTTCCTTCCTTGTGCTTGATTTCCCTATTTATCAAATAATTCAACGTATATATACAATCGATTGTTCCTCTACCTTTTCTAAATCCGAATTGCGTTTCGCTTAATTTAGTTTCTACCTCTTTTTCTAACCTGTCATTTAAAATTCCTACGTAGATTTTATATGCGGTGTCCATAATAGTAATTCCCCTGTAATTTTTAACATCGCTTTTATCTCCCTTTTTATATATCGGACTTATTATACCCGTTTTCCAATCATCTATTATACCACCCTCTTTCCAAATTAACCTAATCATCCTTTTAAACGCTTCTGCTGCACCTGGTGACGCAAAAATCCAAGCTTCGTTCTCGATTCCGTCTTCTCCTACCGCTTTTCCTCTCTTCATTTTCACTATTTGTGCATAAATTTCTTCATCCGCTATCTCATTTTCTTCCTCCTCCGTTTGTACTTTTTCCGTCAGTTTTTGGGTGGTTTTCTTATCTGTTCCTTCTAGGTTTACTATAAATTGATTCTTCCACTCCTCCAACTTTATTTCTTTATCTATTCCTTCCCTTCTCTTTCTTCTTTTATTTATGTATTTCCAGACTTCTGCTTCTGTTTTAATACTTGCTAGTTTTTCTTCTTCAGCTTTTTCTTCTTCTTTTCTTTTCAACTTACACCATTCCTTGTATTTTTTCTTTTCGCTTAAATATTGCTCTCTTGTAATGTGATTCTCTTTGAATTCTCTTAATTTCTTTCTTACCATTCTTTTCTTGTCCTTCCACTCACTGTTATGCCATAGTCTTGTACCTAGTATCCAAATTTTTATTTGCTTTGTTATTGTGTTTCTAGAGTCATTTATTTTGTCTTTGAGTTCTGTCCATATGTCAGCTTTATCCGTTTTATTGCTCCTCCATTCCTTCATTTTTTCTTTATAGATTTTTATACCGTCTTCTGTCCAATCAGACTTTTTTATCACTATTGTATCCTCATTTATTATTCTTGTTATGCCTTCACTTTCAATTTCTACCACCAGTGGTAGATGATCAGATTCGCTTCTATCTAATATTTTTAATTTTGACACCTTTTTGCACGCTTCACTGTTTACAATAGCATAGTCAATCACAGAACAACCTTGCTCACCTACATAAGTCCATTCTCCCTCCTCTTGAACCTCGTCACAACCATTTAATATCATCCACCCTCTTTTACTTATTTCTTGTAGCAACACTTTTCCGTCCTTATTAATCACTTTTTCTTTTGATTGTCTTCTATATCTGTCCTTATTTTCACTATTTATTATTCCTCCCTCTCTACTTGTTTTGGCATTAAAGTCACCTCCAATAAGCAGATTATTTTCTTGCTTTTCACATATTATCTCATTTAATTTCTTGAACACTTCCTCTGAATTTTTACTATAGACTGTAAATATCCTCCATTCATTATTATTTATTTCCAGTTTTCTTTCGACTACATTTTTACTGCTCACAGCATCCTCTTTTTCTTTTATCTGTTTTCTCACTCCTGTTATTATACCTCCCATTGGTCTGCCTTTTTTCTTTACTCTCGTAGCTGGTTCACATTTCCAATTAAATTCGTTTGGCATTTTGCTTTTTATTTTTATCCAGTCTTTTTCCTCAATCCAAGTTTCTACTAAACCTATAACATCACATTCACTTATAAAGTTCCATACTTCTATACACTTATTCTTCACTCCTGCTATATTCCAGAAACAAACCTTGATACTATTTTGACTCTTATTTCCTAAGACGACCTCACTTAAAAATTTTCACTTTCTCTTTCTTCTCTTTCTCTTGAATTTTGTCTTTCTCTCCATTCCTCCAATCTGTTCTTACTTTCGTTCCATTTTAAACATTTATTGTCTATGAAAATTTTCATATATCCTACTTTTACATTGCTGCCTTCTTGCCTTTTCTTTCGTGCTACCTCTCTTATTCTATTTTGTATCTCTCTCTCTTTCCATGTTAAATCGTCATCAATGTAAATTTTTTCTTGTCCTAGCCTTCTTTTCTTGATCATAACTTCCTTCTTTTTTCCATACAATCCAGTTCAGCTAATACTATTCTTCCACTTCCTTTTACTTTTAACGGGTACGCTTTCATCACGTTCGCTTCTACGTTAATTTTTTCTTTTAAGAAAATCTTTACCTCTTGAGTCAGATTTTCGTTTTCAAATTGCGCTCCTTTTATTACGATGTTTTTCTTTTTTTCATCTCTCGTTTTCTTTTCTTTGTCTAATTCTAATCTACTTATCCTTTCGTGCAGTTCCTCTTTCTCTTTCTTCCATTCCTTTCTTTCAGTTTCATGTTTTTCACGCATTAGTTTCACCTCCGTCATTATTTCTCTCCATCTCTCTTCATTTCTTTTATCACTTCTATCGACTAATTTGACGATGTCTTCTTTGAAGTTATCCATCGACTTTACCAGCTTTTCTAACGCCACTTCCCGTTTTTCTTTCGTCATTTTCACCATGGATTGCACGGACTGCATGTTTTGCAGGTTAGGCATCGTTACCTTCTTCGGCCTTCCGGGTCCCGGCATGCCTTTCTAACCTCACTTCTCGCCGCCACTTATTCTCCACTTTTTACACTTACTTACTTTGATTTCAGTGCTAACTTTATTATTCACTTTGTTCCTTTTTTTGTACTCTACAATTTTCTCACACCTACAATATAGCAAGCTTACTTATATCTTGTAAAACTGCACTTTATCGCTCCGCTATATCAGACACGTGTAGTCCGTTCAGCGAGCGCCATCCATCTCCCCAATTAAAAATTCTTTCAAAACCTCAAACC
Organism: Theocolax elegans; assembly: GCA_026168455.1. Lineage (NCBI taxonomy): Eukaryota > Metazoa > Arthropoda > Insecta > Hymenoptera > Cerocephalidae > Theocolax > Theocolax elegans. Next base: position 64,260,316 of record CM047431.1, on the reverse strand, counting down.
AATAAATAATCTAAAAATCATAAACAAAGTACAAGTGCAACACTATAGGCATATTCATAACTTGTGGCAAATCGGAGTTCAAACCTGAACCCATGGCGAATCAAAAGAAGAAGAAGAAGGTGAAAAAGCAACTAATTTACTAATAACAATTAATAAAAATAAATTTACGCAAAACCAAGAGTTAGTTGCCCTCCGTTATGTAATTATCTATCATTTTAAAATAAAGAAAAATGCAATTTTCTTATATTTTTCAAGAATTTCTCGGCGACATATTGTTATATTAACTTGAAAATTTGTAAAATGATAGATATACTTACATAACGGAGGGCAACTAACTCTTGGTTTTGCGTAAATTTATTTTTATTAATTGTTATTAGTAAATTAGTTGCTTTTTCACCTGCTATTTTGTGGCGCGTAATTTGAATTTTTAATTGAGTATGATACCCCCTTAATGCGTGATTCTTGTGATTAAATGAAAAGTGGTGAACTCGGGGCTACGGCAGCAGCAACACTTCGTTATAAACAATTTTCACCGCAGTTAGAAACTGCGGTTGAAATTGAACAGAAACTGTTGACACGTTGTTTATATACTTACTAATTTCGTGGAATCCTTTCCGTTGACTTTGTTAAAATAGTAATCAATACATAACGCTACATTTTTTTATACAAGGTTCTGAATATTTTTAATTTTAAAGTAATAAGTATAAACTATTATTTGTAAATTAATTTAATTATAATTTACAAATAATCTTAATATTTATATTAAACATTTTTTTAAATTCACAAATAAGCATTTATTTTTATTTCAATATTTAAATTTTTAAGCAAATTTTAATTTTATTTGATTTTACTTAATTTATAAATAAACTTTTACTTGTAATTTCATTATTACATTCATTATTATACTTAGAAAAGTACTATAATGTATAATATATACGTGATATAAATAATAATTTACAAATTATTTTTACATTTTTTTAGTTACTTATTATTAACTGTATAATGAATAGCAATAAAAAAATACTTAAGGGTGTGACACAACTGAAAGTTACCGACCAAGCACAATAAATTATTGATTACATTTATTTTCTAAATTTTCTAATGTTATATTTATTGTACACAAGTATTTTTTTATTAAAATAAAAGTTTTACTATTATTGTGCATGATTTCGTAAATGCATGCCTTAAGAGATGGCACAAGTATACTCAAAATTTGAGTATCGATTTATTTTTTTCTCAGTCTTCAAGGTTAACATTCGTCATAAATGCATGCCTTAAGAGATGGCACAAGTATACTCAAAATTTGAGTATCGATTTATTTTTTTCTCAGTCTTCAAGGTTAACATTCGTCAACAAATAATATTTTTTTAATTTTGCAAAAAATTCACAAATATTTCGTGGTCTAAGTAAAGCCATTTTAAAGAAATACTTTTTCATCCAATCTTTTTAGCTTCACCGTAGTCACGTAAAATGAATACTAAATTAGCGATAATCAATAAATAAAATAGCAACCTATAATAATAATTATATATATATATGAATGAATGAAAATTACGAACACATACGACGTGACGTCATAGACGGCGGAGGAGAAAATTTCGTTCGGAAAGTGAGTCAGCATAAAAGTGTACAAGTATTTTAATATACTATAAATATATAGATGTTTTTTTGCAACTTTCAACTGTGGAAGATTAAGGATTTGTGAAATTTATAAATGCTTCTTATCGATTCACTATGTATAGTTAAAATAAATGAGGCCTGCGATGGCTCAATCGTTAGAGCGATGGGCTTGTAACTGAATACTTCGAGTTCGAGTCCCGATCTCTCGGTTGATAAAAGCAACACTGAAGAATGAATTTTACAAATGCATTGTTTACAAAAACATCGCATGTCTATGTCGTTAATTAACTCCAGTTGGGAGCGATAATAGAAAAACGTTAAAAATTAAACCGTTAACATTACTGATTATGTCGTAACTGTGATATTTCCCGAAAATAAATCTATATTATACTTGCCGATTTGTGAAAATATTGTAAAATTAGTAAGAGAAATATGTTAGTTTTGAATTTCAATTATTCATTGTTACATTTTATAGTTACAAAACAGTGAATAAATTTAAATACTGGAAAGTAACTACACCTAGTAAAAAGATGGCACATCTTGTTATTATAATATTGTAATAATAATCTTCTTAGGTTTCATTTTTTTTAGATTTGACACGCGATAAGTATGCTACAAAATCACCATTTTGAACCATTTTAATTAAGACATTCAATTTTACCCCACGGTTCGTGTTCAAAATTATCCCAGAATATAGGGGATTTGAGATAATAGCTTTCATTTAACCTATTAATGCGCAAATTACATAAAAAACCGTCCCATTACATCATAAATATTACGATATAAAAGAGCTATTCAAAAGTTAAAAAATGCCCCTGTTCAAAAATATCCCACTCTCCCCTATATAAACTATTATTTATATTAACCAAAATACAAAGTTGCACAGACAAAACTTCGTTAAAATTTGCTACTCAATTTTTGAAAACAACTTGTGTTAAACTTGCTAACAAGACTTTACATAATAGTGACGTGTACCTAAATTTTATGTAAAATTGTTAAAAAAAGTTGCAACAAATAATTGCTATAAATTTGCTAACAAATAAGGACGCAGATTTAGATTAATTTGTTATTTAACTCTGCTGCACGAGTTGATATAATTTTGGTATATATTTGCTAAGAAATATATCATAATCTGAGAAATTCTTTTTCAGCAAATTGGTAGCAAAATTAAATCAGTAAATGCTTACATAGTGCAGTATATTGCAACAAGATTTGATGATAATTTGTTGCTATTTTGCAATCATGAAAATAATAATTTCAATGTATTTTTTATTCAAGAAAATCTCTGTTTTTGTGAAGTATTTCAGGTTTTGTTACTTTTTTTGCAATTGTAAGAGTCTAACACATTTACTAGTTGTGGCAATGCGACGTGCGATCTAGTTGCACAAAAATAATATAAGTATTTGCCATTATATTTACTTAAAATATTATTTCAACAAAATAAAAGCACATTTATAGCAATACTTGCTATTTAAAAAGTAATAATTTTATGCAACAATTGACTTTAATTTTTTATAAATTTGCTGTCACTATTTTCATGTAAATGATTTGAAGCAAATTTATAATAAATAAGGACTTACATTGACGCAAATTTTGGATAAACAGGTACAAATTTTTTTTGCAAAGTTGCTGTCAATTTGCAATCATATGTCTATTGGGGTAGATAATCTTAGTACCTTGACATCACATTCATTTTGTATTTCGGGTAAATTTTTAGATCAATTCCCATTTCACTTAAAGTAACGTACTGATTATCTAATGAAACATCTTCAATTATTAGCTTTACAAAATGATAACGTATATCTATATGTTTTGTGCGTGAATGGAAAACAGAACTAACAGCTAATTGTTTAGCACTATAATAGTCGCGTTAAATAACTTGATTTTATTTAATTTAATGATATTTAATTGTATTGAATCTGTGAAGATCCACTATTTTCTTAGTTCCAATAAGTAGTAAATTTTGTATTTAACAATAAAAGTTATTTATCATAAAGCAGAAAAACTTTAACATTTATGTTTTCCCCGTTTAAAATACGTGTGCAAATTTCCCACAAAAATCATTTGTTTTAGCGTAAAAGTAAAATGTTATATTAATAAATTTGATGGCTAAAAAGATTCCAGGAGTTGCTAGAAACTAAGTATTTGAAGTTCCCTTAGTTTAAATTATAAAATATTAATGTTTGCATCGAAAACAAATTGCAAATAAGTTCAAAAATACCCCAGAATTGGAGCAGTTTTGAAAAAAATGCTTCTTTCAGCCGTAAAATAAACCGTCCTATCGATAAATATCGTGGGTAAAAAAATTTGACTTAATAGTTAAAGGCAAGTACTTGAAGTTTCTATGGTCCAAAGAATAAAATTGTATCGTTTTTCGTGTGAAAAAAAAAATACTCTTAAGAAGCTGAAATTGTTCCTATCCACAAAAGTGGTGATAAGTCTTCTTCTAATAATAGTTTTCGAAAAAATTATTCATGTTAGAATAACCAATTTTCTTAGAGAAAATAAAATTTTATCTGATAAACAATACAATTTTTTGAAAAATAAAAGTACAAATGATGTATTAAATTTTCTCACTAAAATAGATGCTAATGAACCTTCAATAGCTAATTTTATAGACTTGGCAAAAGCTTTTGATACAGTTGACCATAAAAAACTGTTTATAAAAATGGAAGCATATGGTATTAGAGGTCAATTACTTAATTTATTGAAAAGATTATTTAACTAATAGATATCAAAGAGTAAAGTTAAAAAAAGTTAAAAGTGATCGACTCCCAGTAACTATGAGAGTTCCATAGGGAACTATATTGGGACCTTTGTTTTTCTTGATTTATATTAATGATCTGCTTGATGATGTTACTAAGGATTGTATAATGTTATCTTATGCTGATGATACAGTATTATTGTGTTCGGGCAGAACATGGAATAGTTGTGAAATTTTGATGAATAGTGCCCTAGAAAAAACATGTGATTGGATAGCTAAAGTGCCTTTAAGTATTAAGCAAACTTTTGTTCTTAATTCAGTATTGTATTACTATCAAGACTTGAAGAATAAATTTTTATTTTCTAAGAGTAAAATTACAAATAAAAATATAATTTTGCCTAAAATTAAGAAAACTATTTCCTATAAGAGTTGTGTGAATACAATGCTACAAAGTATTTCAACAATCTTCCAAATGAGTTAAAAACTATAAATCTAAGCCAAAAAAATATAAAAACGAAAATTAAAGAGTACATAAGAAAAAATGATAATTTTATATAGTTTTGTTATTTATGTTGAGTTATGAAGAGCTCTATTAGTGTTTCTTTTTGTATTATTATCATTTTTAAACAAATTTTAAATGTGTTTTTCACTAATACACACTATAAAGACGTTTTCTTAATTCGAAAGTTAGTTGTTTAAATTAGTCTACCAGGCCTAAGTACAGGTATCTTTGTACCTCTTTAGGATGTAATGTTTAGTCGGATATATTAATGTATATTTAGACTTAAGCTACATATGTATTACTGGTAAATAAATAAATAAATAAATTCAAAACTGCCCCAGTTTTTTCTATGTATATTTATTACAAAGAGGTGTTAAAGTTATTATAATATATGTATATATCTGTATTTACATGATTTTATTGATTGACAGTTGATAATCTACACTTTGATCTTTTGTTATTAGTATGAATCATATTCGCTATATATTTTTTAAATCGGTCTATTATCATACACAAATCTTACCACATCTGTACATATTGGTTATAATGTACATTTAATTATATTTGCATGTGTTGAGTCATTTTTTTGTATTATTTTTAAGTATATAAATAATTTGCTACAACAAAATAAATTAATAAGAAAATATATGTTGGTAATCCTCCGAATGGTTCATTTTTAATTGTAGTTTAATTTATGTAATAAATATAAAACATTATTATTCTAATTTGTAAGACAAGCTTCTTTTACATTTTACCTTTTATATTAATCATCGGTCACCATCTTCTCTACGGGAAATATTGAGTGAATGTCTACCCTGCACAAGGGACATTTTCGTTGCTCCAATAGCAAGTAACAAGGTGAACAAATCCTGTGAATTCCGCAAGGTCTTATTTTTTGCACCTTCTTATGGATATAGCAAACAACACAAACTAAAAAAACGTAGTATTAGTTTTGATTCTCGTATTACGTATTCTTCTAGAAATTTTTTTTAAATGAGATATGACATTATTTTCATTGTTCTAAAATTTTGATAATCAATTATTATAAAAGATAATCTTCTTATATCTAATATTTACATGTATAAAATCACATAGTTTATTCTTTTTTTCCATTCTTTATACCCTCACATTTAATTTCATTTACGCAACACAGGTTTTTAAAGCTTATAATCATAAACTTATAGTTACGTCGTAAAAAATCACTTATAGCAAATTATTATGATTTCCGCAAAATTGAATGATATATGCTGCCTAAACGTTTATTTTAAAACCTAAGCTTCTTTTTATAAATCGCAAGTACTTGATCTCAACTTTTTTTTAGTTTTTGGATTAAGTGTTCATTTCTAGTTGTTTTAGAGTTATAATCGCTTTTAATTAATATTAATAAAATTGCCTATTCCTTAACACCCCTTAGACTTTAATTAGAATCTATTAAGTTTACGGAGAACATTACTCAAAGAAAGTTAACATTTCATGAGAAAAAATATATTACTTATGTAGCTGCTTACATTAAAAATGTTCAAAAATGAGATATTGTTACAAAGTTGTGTCAACTGTAAATAATTTAAAAAACAGTGGACCCCAAGACCGAAAAGTTGGCTTGCAAAGTCATGCACACGTTCCCAATGAATCGGAAAACACCAACCGTTTTGATAAAAAAAAGCTGATAATTCATGAAAACACCTAAACGCTCACGACACCACATATGATCGTGAATGAATAGGCGTGCAAAATCATGCACACGTTCCCATAATTGAGATTAACATTACTATAATTGCCTGTTACTTAACACTCCTTAGACTTTAATTAGAATCTAAAGAGTTTACAGAGAACATAACTCAAAAAAAGTTAACTTTTTATGAGAAAGTGTAAAAATTACATCTTTTACTAAACAAACCGGCACTTGAGTAAATCCTTAAAAATTAGGTATAGTTAAAAAATCGTGATAGCTGTATTTAATTTAAAAAACAGTGGATGTTTTTCCCTTAACTCTAGTATAGAATTTTAGCGTGCAAATTCTTATATCACAGAATTTATGTGCGAATCTATTTTACCGAAAATATTATAATATTATAATATATTATAAGGAAACTAGTTAAATGATACTTACACTATCTGACATGTCATATCAGTGGTGCAAAAAAAAGTCCTACAAGTGCAAATGAGAAGTTGCTACAATTTCTTTTAAAAGTTTGTATATAATGATGATTTCATTGATATACGAGTAATAAAATTATATCAGAGAATGTGTGTAAATAATGTATTTGTATTTAATAAATTTGAGTTTAACAATGCAATACTTGTATATTACTCCCATTAGTCGAATACCAACTTTTGCACGCATATTTAATATTATTTTTTGATATAGAGCCCGCGTAAAAATCAAGAAGTTATATGGACAACTTTTCTAAAGTTTTTTGTTTTGTCAAGTTGTCCCAAGTTGAATAATGAAACTGATGTCTAAAGTTTTAAATTTTTGCAAGTTTGGCAAAGTTCGCGACATATTTCCCAATGTTTAGTTCTGTTTTTAGTATGTAATTCTGCACATTGTTGCAAGTTGAGCTTAATTTCAGGCAAGTTACGATAAGTTAGCGAGAAATTTTTTAAGCTTTATATTTTTTTTAATATAGTTTATTATACAAATGGTTGCGTAAGTTACAAGTTCAGCTAAGTTTGGAAGAAGTTTTGTAGAATTGAAAAATGCTTATAACTTTCTACTTTTTTAAATTCATTTTTTTCTTTTTATTACTTATAACTACTGAGAACTTATTTGAAACTTAGATCAACTTCGAATAAATGTATTCATACATTTTTTTAATCTATTTGAAACATACCTAAGAACTTATCAAAGTTTGCGCGTAATTTTTTTATACTGCGAACCGTGAGAAAATATTTTATGTATTTAAATTATTATTTTTAATTGTACACATTGCTATATATTGCGTTTTTTATTACATTTTTTAACTTACATTTTATTTATAGCGACCGATTCTAGGTTTAATTGAATAAAGGATACATTTTTTTCATCTCTATCAAAATTTTTATTTTTATTTGCATATTTAGTAATTTTTTAACGAATAAAAAAATTTTTTTTTGGAGAGTGATGAGAGGGGGTTTAACGAATAAGACCCATAAAATCATTATATATAACATATGTGTTCAAAGGTGAAATATGCATGTATGTATGTATGGTACTTTAATTTCTTCGGTTAACAATGCAAGTAAGTTTAAATATTTTAACTTAACAATGTTTATAATTTGTTTAAATTAAATTTATTTTGAAACATTAACAGAAGACGCATTCATAGAAAATACAAAGTAAAGAAATAAAATTAACATAATTTATATTTAAATAAAATAAATTATAATTCATTTAATTAATGGCATTATTCTGGTTCTTATATTTCTTCACTCAATTTTCTCTTTTTTGCAGATAAATTTGATTTTGATAAAGGAACTTTAACATCTTATATTTCAGCGAAATTATTTTCCAATTCTTTCATTTTATCTAAATAATATTGTTTTCATTTCATTTTCATTTTTTCAACTAAACTGATTTTTCTGTTTTTTTTCTACTTCTTTTTTATATTTTTCTTTTGAATTGTCTTGGGAATTCACACTTGTATCATTTTTTTCAATCTCATCACTGATTAAAGCACAAATATTGTCTTTTTCTTTATTGTCCTTATTAGCTTCATACCCTGAAATAAATATATTACTTTCGAGTAGGCTCTTTAAAAGCATATTCTTTTTTTTTATTTTTTTTATTAAGCTTACTCAAACCCATTGTTGGGTTTATACAGCAATACATCGACTGGCTTACAATTATTTATACATCATTTTAATTCAGAGATGTACATAGATGAATTTACAATATTATTACATTTCTTCTTTTTTTTTTACACTTTTAGTTGACAATCGTCGAAGAAATTACAAATTTTACATATTACTTTTGTGTTTAGTGTTGCGAGTATGCTATTAATTGTGTAAGGTGGAAATAATTGTAGTGTAAAAGCTTTTTGATTACTTTCTCTCGTTGTATGTCATATAGCGGACAGTTCCATATTACGTGGTTAAGATTTTGAATGTCTCTGCCACATTCACACATAGGGCTTGTTACTATTTTGATGAGGTATAATGAGGATAGAAGATTGTAGTGATTGGATCTACAACGGTTGATTGTAACGATTACTTTTCTTTGAAGGTTTTTTTGTGGAACCATGGTTTGACATATTCTGTATTGTACTGCTCGAAAAATTGAGAGCCTTTTTTAGACTAAGGGATTTAATAGTGTTTTGGGTATTGTTAAACATGTTTTTTTTAATGTTTCTTGAAGGTCAGTGTAAGGTATATATAAGTAGTTAGCGAATTTTTTATTTGTAGCTCTTTTTGCTGCTAAGTCGGCCTGTTCGTTACCCGGAACGCCTACGTGTGAAGGTATCCAAAAGAATTTTAAGCTTTGAGAGGAGTGATTTTTTGAGAAGTCAACATATTTGTCTTTTATTTTTAGAATGTATGGATTTGTGTAGGCATTTGTTTTAATGCTAGATAGAGATTGCAATGCGCTAAGCGAATCGGAGAAAATTGGGGATTAAACAAGCTTACCTGTAAGTGAAGTTCGATCTTAATTATATGAAGTCCTCGCTCGAGTACATTACAACTGTAGTATCCATCTCACTCGCCCGCTAATACACGCGATTTTAGAGACTAGAATTAACAAAAGCGCCCTCTTCCCGCTCTTCATTACTCTCTCCTGCTGGAACCTCATTCTTTCAGAGTATAGACGAGTACATTACAATTAATAAACACTATTGGGAGGGATAATAATTTAAAACTATTTTATTTTATTTCTTAATGGGTGGGTTGTAATGTACTCGAGCGAGGACTTCATATAATTAAGATCGAACTTCACTTACAGCTAAGCTTGTTTGATCCCCAATTATATTTCGTCCTCGCTCTCCTACATTACAACTGTAGTTGTTTAGAGTATTTACAAAATATCTTTCACTTTATTTTATTATCAATTTATTTAATTCATATAAAATTCTTAATAATTAAAACAATATTTTCCATTATTCAAGATTCTAATTACATTTTTGTAGCATAGATCTAACAAAATTTGAATTATCTGTCTGAATAGGTCTTTTATAGAATTTTGCAAATACCTTGGTTCGCTCAGACCATCCGGCTGTTTTACGAATCGTATTAAAATCTATGCCTTTTTCAGCTGCTGCTGACGTAGTAGCATGACGCGTTGAATGCGTACAAAAACCTGAGGTATCAATTCCTCCTAAAGTTAAGCACTTTTTTACCCACCTACTAATAGTGTGAGTTGTAACAGATCCATGAGGCTTTTTAAAGCTTACAAATGTAATCGCAATTTTTTCTTAACTTACCCGACCTATCTAAGTACCATCTAATGGTCGATGCTACACATAAATTTGGTCTATCATAAAAATTTTGTAACACAAAGCAAGGCTGTTCACGATTTGGACCAGAAGTCTTTAAAATATCCGGGACTCTTATTTCTAGCCCCTCGGAAACTTCTCTTATATAACTAATTCTTATTAATGATATTGTTTGTGATCTTTGCGCAGTACTAATTGCTAGTAACATAACAGTTTTATAAGTAAGATTTTCAAAATTTAATACATCTAAGTTTTCTAAAAAATCCAAGATTTTTGAAACATCCCATGTTGAAGAATATTTTGCACGAGGCGGTCTGAGTTTATAAACTCCTTTCATAAATCTAGAAATACTCGCATTTTCTCCTAGTTTAGTCGTAGAAGCATCAGTATAAATTGTCTATCTAATTGTATAATCTAGAAATACTCGCATTTTCTCCTAGTTTAGTCGTAGAAGCATCAGTATAAATTGTTATGGCATAAAAATCTGTTTTAATAAAATGAACTCTATTTAAAATATTTCTTTTCCACCACAATAAATCTTCCTTAATTGAATTTGGTATAGACATTAAATTATCATAATTATTGTCGTTAAAAATAAGCTGAAAAATCTTTTCTCTCTCTAACAACTTGGTGTACACCCAACCAAATTCGACAGCTGGACAGCATGAAATTAATTTTCCACTTAATTGAGCATAATCCCGTATTTTGCATTTATCTAAATTTAAAAATTTTTCTAACATTAAAAACATAGATTCTCTTTTTTCTTTAGGTAATTCTATTGCATATTTACTGGTATCTATTATGTATCCAAGAAATTGACATTTTTTATTTGGTACTAGCTTTAATTTTTTTTAATTTATTAAGAAACCTAAACTTTCTAAAAAAATTATTGTTTTTATAATGTTATTGTTACATTCATCGAAAGTTTTCCCTATACATAAAATATCGTCTAGATAAACTACTGATGACAATTCTTTACTTCTTAAATGTTTAACAACTACTTTCAAAATTTTAGTAAAAATGTATGGCGCGGTACACAACCCAAATGGCACACAAACAAATTGAAATAATTTATTATCAAACTGAAATCTTAAATATTTTCTGCTATCTTTATGAATAGGAATGTGGTAATATGCATCTTCTAAGTCTACTGTTCCTAAAAAATAATTTGGAAAAATCAATTGTATAGCTGTTCGTAAATCTTCAATTATAAAATGTTGATTTGAAATGAAGTTGTTTAAATATTTTAAGTTTAAAATAAATCTTTTTGAACCATTCGGTTTTGTAATTAAAAAATAAGAAGATAAAATCTGATTTTTATTCTTTGTACATTTCTCTATCGCACCCTTTCTTAATAAGTCATCTACACAATTTTTTATATCTTTAATTTCTTTTGAAAAAGACGATGTTTGAAGACGATGATGTTTGAAAATATTGATATTTTTAACTTTAGAAAAATCTTTACTAATCGAAATTTTATAACCCGATATGCAATTCAGAACAAACTGATCATCAGTAATTTCCTGCCATTTATCTTTAAAAAACTTTAATCTGCCTCCTGTACAACTTACTTTATTTAAAATTTCTTTTCCGTTCTGTTCGTACGTTGTTGTGGTCGATACACCTGTGACTGATGCGCTTGTGGATGATGCAGTTGCGCTTGGTGATTGAAAAACTGCTGTTTGTTTCTTAAAAATACCTTTTGTTTCAGACGTCCTGCAAAAGATGTAGCCCCCATCTGCATTCCTGCTGGACGTCTCACAAATGGGGTTCTCCAGTTTAACTGTTTGGCAGGAGTATTAGATTTTCCAGATTGCGTTGGCTTCAAATTTTCACCAACCTTGTTAATCAATTTAGCCTCTTTAATTTTTTCAGATAGATCTTTGCCATATAAAAATTCTTCAGGCTTTGTTTCTTTTAAAACCTCCTTTGTATCATTTGATAAGCCTGGCTCAATAAAGGCTTTTCGATTCTTGGTTTGTTTATTAATAATTGCCGTAAGCAACTTCCCTGCATCACATAATTGTGATAAAAAATTCTTCATATCCATCTCCTCATTGCCTTCGTACATTGACGTGATCAAGGAACCAACAATAGATAAAGTTGTAGCCGCCATTTTTTGAATCGTAACCATATAACTATCTCTATTTTTTGCCGAATCTTTCATAGTAGACATAATCTGGGGATTTAACTTAGGAGCTTCAAGTTCCTTTACACAAGCATACTTATTCAGAAGTGTATCTAAATCCTCCTTTTTCATGCCTTCTTTGCAATAAAATTCCCATCTCTTCAAGAGCTCGGCATTAATTTTCATCTTTAAAGCTTGATTTTCCGTAGGATCGGCACCAAGCTATTAAAGAATAATAATCATTTTGCAATTTATTTATTTTTATAAACATTTAGAATTATAAACTCATTAATTTAGATTTCTTTAATTAGATGGAAACACAAAACATCTTTATATCATTGTTATATTCAATGTACAAAAAAGAAAAAATTTTTAAATTAATGTCTCAGAATTACTGATTATTTGCGTTTATTTTGTTACATATACAAACATAACGCTATGTATATATATATATATATATATATATATCTACGTCTTACTACATAGCAAGCACATAGTGATCGTATTACGTCCTTGTTTTGCCACTCACGGTCAAACACAAACGAATCAACAAGTCTTACCCTGTCAATCGGAACAGGTACTGACTGTTTAAATTTATTTTTATCTTATACCATACGAAATTAGCTATAATATATAAGTATAACCGATCTTTTTAATTAATTCTACCTTAATTTAATATTACTTACAAAATTAATCCAATCCTCATCAATTTCTTTGATAGTATTTTCTTCTGGGATTGAACTACCACAAGCCAGTAGAATTTCCTCCTTATTTACAAAATCCCTGTTCTGATTTTCTTCACTATCCGAATTAACAATCTTTTCATCAGAATCATGCGACATTTCTTGATCGTTTGGCGCTTTATTTTCCGAATTTGTAGATGGCACACTCTTTTCTACTATCTCTTCCAACTTTTTTATTTTCTTTAACAGCTCTTCAATTTGATCGTCTCTTTCTCGAGATCTTTCAGACTTTTTTCCCATGATGATAAATTCCGTACAATTAATTACCTATACCGACCAAAATCTCAAAACACGTGTAGTTCGTCGCGCGCGCGAAAAAAAAGTGAGGTTCCAGCAGGAGAGAGTAATGAAGAGCGGGAAGAGGGCGCTTTTGTTAATTCTAGTCTCTAAAATCGCGTGTATTAGCGGGCGAGTGAGAGGGATACTACAGTTGTAATGTAGGAGAGCGAGGACGAAATATAATGAGAATATTCCGGTCAGAGTAGGAGAGCTGTGTCCCTCGCTATGTTTAGTGCAATGCATTCTGCTGTATAGACACAGGCTTTGTTATTAATACTTTTAGTAATTTCTAGATTAATTTTAGGTGCGATACATGCTGCACCAACCATTTTATTTTTTTCAACCTTACTGCCATCTGTGTATATATCTAGTATATTACCTGCCTGTTTATTGAGAAATTCATTTATTAAAAATTCAGGATTTTGTGCGGTCTGTAATTTTATGCCTAGTTCAGAATTGAAGGGAATTGAAGTGTTATTTGTTTCATATGGATAAATGAATGTGCTGTATTTTTCAAGAATGTCTATTGATTCTTTAAGTGTGTCTGATTGTTCTATGCAGAGCCTAAAAATACTTTTTTTTTGTGGTTTTTGTTAGATTCAGAGGTGTAAAGTAGATGCTTATGTAATAGATTATCTTTGTTGGAAAAAACTTTGCAAAGATATTTTTTGCATAAAAAAATAGAACGTTCACGCAAGAGAGGCATTTTGGACTCAGCTATTAGGATGTTTGTGGGAGTACTGCGTCTGTAACCCAATGCTATTCTAATTGCTGTGTACTGAATTTGTTCTATTTTATTGTGTAACTTTTTTTTAAAGGGGAAGAATAGAAATGATCCATATTCTAAGAGTGATCTTTGCGACGAGACGTCGTTGCAATGAAATAAATAATACTTAATGCATTATATTATTTCGTAGTATGTATCTTATATTGTATGTACTATTCTATCTTAAAATCTCGCACGTTGTTATTGTTTCGTGCGTTGCCTCTTCAAGGCCACGAAACACGCGTGTTTATGTCGACGACCGAGGATGTGTGCGAGCATCGGTATGTACAATTGTTATTGTGTGTGTGTTAGGTACTTTTCGGGAATGCGACAATTCCCGAAAAGCTCAGTACGCTGCCGGTCTTGACCGCGACAGCACCCTTTGACACATCGTCACGTCTAGTTCCGCTCGCCACGGGAAGTACCGGACCGGTTCGTCTGTGCTCCGGGAGGCCGTACGCGAGTGCTCGTGAGCTCGTGTAAGTGCAGTGCGAAGGACCAGATACCTCGGGTTGAGTGTTCCCCGAGGTAGGCAAATCGCCGCGGCATCAGGCCGCACCTGCAGATCACCGTCGAGGACGACGGGAAACCGGGCCGACTCCACCGGCCAGTAGACGTCGGTGCGCCGACGGACACCAGGGCCTATGGACAACCCAGCCCGGTAAGTACCCGACATTGGTCGGTATATATTTAGAGTGTGTTGAGAGCGCGTGCATGAATGTTTGTTCGGTAGCACACCGGTGCTACCGAAACCAATTAGGTATTGCGCGGGGCGAGCACGGGGGCAGCCCCTGCTTGCCGCGTATATACCACGCGACCGGGAGAACGCCCCGTTAAGTATTGTCGGGCACCTCCGTGTAATTTATTAAATAAATAATTATTTGTCTTATTCTAATATAACGGTCGCGTAATTATTTTAATTATAAATTAACCAGCAAACAACCTTCCGGTTCCCGAGTTTCCCGCCACGTGTGTCGGTACGTAGGAGATCGTCCTATCTCCGCTACCGTGTCCCGACGGGTTAACTATTAACCCACGGCGACGACGAAGTCGCGTTCTTCGGGGCCGTCGTCCCTGTTTAAATTAATAAATAACTTGTAACTGGTATTAGGACGAAATACCACGTTACATCTTATATAGTTTTTATATAGAATTAGAAGGGTTCCAGGGTCGGCTCGCCACCATGTGCCGCAGAGATATTTTATTATATTTAGAGAGTGGGCAGATTTTTTTTATTATACTGTCGATATGATAATTAAAGGATATTTTATAATCAAACGTAATTCCTAGAAATCTAGCTGTTTCTGATGATTTTATTATGCAATTATCGATTGTAATTATAGTGTTTCCAGGAGATATACGTTTGTTATTAAAGTGTATTAGGACGGTGTTTTGGGGGGAAAAGTCCAGTCCTAGTTCAATTAGATTTTTGTTAATAATGTGAATCGCATTTTCAATTGCTTTCTTGCAATCTTGTAGCAGAGATTCGTCTGAGAAGATGGCAGTGTTGTCGGCAAATTGGGAGACGTAGACGTTTTTGGGTATGATATCGGCTATGTTGGCTACACAAATAATGTATAGAAGTGGGTTCAGTACCCCTCCTTGGGGAACTCCTTTACTAAGTTTTACTTTTTCATAATTTAAAATGTGCGTGTGAGCCCACCTTTCATACGTTGCGAAATCTATGTAGTTTACAGTTTCAATGGGGCATCCTATGTCTACTAATTTTTTAATAAGAATATCATTGAGGACGTTATTGAAAGCTCCGGAGACGTCTAGAAAGGCAGCTAAAGTGTCAGTTTTTTTATAAAAGCTTTGTTCAATATGCCATGTTAGGTAGGAAAGATTGTCTATGCATGATCTGCCTCTTCTGAAACCCGTTTGAGTGTTGGGAATGATATTGTTTTTTTCAATCCACCATTCTAATCTGTGTTTTAGCATTCTTTCAAAGACTTTTGAGACACATGAGGTAAGAGAAATCGGCCTTACACTTTTGCCATCACGCTTGTCAATGAAATGAACTATCGTGTCTCTCCAGGCTTCCGGAAAACTACTCTTTTCGTACATTTCATTAAAAATGTCGACGAGTAATAATTTATATTTTATTGGGAGTTTTTTTAATACATTGTAATCAATGCCGTCTAACCCCGGAGAGGAATTTTCATTGCTTATGTTTAAAGCGTAGTTAAATTCTAAGAATGTAAAAGATTGACAGAGAGTAGCATTTGATTGACTAGCGTGATTCACAATGGTTTTATTACTGGTTTAATACATTTGTTTTTAAATTTTTCATTATTTAGTGGGTTATTTTGATTGATTTTGACTAAACTATTTTTTAAGATTTTACTTTTATTCCAAACGTAAGTTTGATTTATTTTAAAGTTTATAGATTCTGTGAATTTGATATAATGTTCTTTTTTTTTCTTTTTAAAGAGTTTAGTAGCTATTGCACAGTTTTTGTTATATTCAATTAAATTAGATAAGCTTTTTGTGTATTGCCATTTTTTAAATGAGGCTTTTCTAATTCGTTTTACTTTGTTGCACTCATTGTCCCACCATGAAACAGGATTTTTAGTTTGATTTATTGATTTATTGTACTTAATACAATTATTGTTAATTTTACGAGGTGTAGAATTTATTATTGTGTTCTTTAATATTTTCGTAAAGTAGTCATATTTTTGTGCAGGAAAAAGAGTAGTGTAGTCGTTAAAAAAGAAGTTTTGATAATTATTTTCGAGATCTATTTCAAATTTTTCCCAAGTTGTTTTAAGTGATGTTAGTTTGTAGGTTTGTTTTTTATATATATTTTTAAGTGAATTAATTTCTATTAAGAATGGAAAATGATCCGAACCGTATGATTCGTCTAACATATTATGTGAAATTTTATCGGCTAATTGCATTATAGTAAAAATTAAGTCAATATTTGAGTTGTTTATACCTCTTGTGCCTATGTGAGAAAGAGAATTGAAATTGTGTAAGAAAAGATTCTTTTTTAACTTTTAGAACTCGTATAAAGTCTTTCACCATTGATGTCCGTATTTTTGCAGTTCCAATGTATGTGATGTGAGTTGAAGTCTCCTACAAAGAGTGTGTTTACGTTAAATTAAGTACAGTCGATGATCTGGTCCCATTGAGTTTGACTAAGAATGTTACCGGGAATTTTATATACAGCTATGATGTCAAATGAAGGAGAGACATTTATAATTAAGATTCCTCCTATCTCAACTTTAGGTACTAGATTATTGTCTGTATTTATAATTGTAAATGTAAGATTTTTCCGGACTAGAAATAATATGCCCCTCCTCTATGGTCAGATCTGTCCATTCTATACGTATTAAATCCGCTTATTGTAAAATTGTCGTTTGGAGTCAGCCAAGATTCCACACATATTAGAATGTCAATGTTTTGTAAGATACTAGGTAGTTCATTTTGTCTGTATTTTGCACTTCTTATATTCCAAAAAAAAATTTTGATTGACATTATGTTAAAGAAAAAGTAAGCTATTAGTAATAATAAATAGAAATGTACAAATTGCTTTTTTCTTTATTTCTTTATATATATATGGGTGGTTCTCTGTGACATCGAAGATGAAAAAAATAAATATTGCTATAACTGTGGGAATATGTTTTAGAAGTATCCAGTAGTTCTCCTGATTTTTTTCAGATTTTTTCTGGGCCATTATTTTAAGTTACAGAGAGTCAAAGTTGACATTTTAGCACTTTTTTGCATTATATGCCCATTTTCATGAATTTTTAGCTCCCAGGGGATGCATTTTTCACTAAAAACATAAGTATGACTTTTTTTGTAAAATTTTCCGAACTTTTCATTAAAAATACTTTTAAAGACATAAATGTATGCTGTCACACTCTTGTAAGCCATTTAAACCTTAAATAGTGAAAATCAGCAATTCTGCTCCGGATTCTGGTAACCTAATACTGTCTAAAAGATGTCTTTTTATAGTCAGAAACTGCTTAAAAATTTCCAGAGTGGGTCTAAATCATTAAGATCACTTATGGTCAAAATATCCGGGAAAAGTGCCCGAAATATTAATAGAAATGTATATTTGTTGCCTTATAACGATGAATCTAGTAGCATGATCATTGCAAAAAAATTTATGCACTTACCTTGGATTGGTAGAAAAGTATCTCCACTTGTTTCAGTATCCATCTAATCCCCTGTAAGCTGCTAAAAATACTAATATTATTATAAAATTATAAAAAATTTTTTTTTAAACATTTATAATGCTGGATTTTTAGTTTTACATCCCTTACAAGAATTATAATACTAATCTGAAGGATTACTATAAGAGTATCAACATTATTATTATTATTATTATTCAGCAATACATTGTTTAGATTTCACAAATTTGTCACTGTCACGTTATCATATTATTCATTATAATTATATATCCGATTTATTTATATATCTTTTGTATTAAATACGTATATTCAGTTATTGTAATAATGATGTTTATATATTTATATAAGTGATCTTAATGATTTAGACCCACTCTGGAAATTTTTAGGCAGCTTCTGACTATAAAAAGACATCTTTTAGACAGTATTAGGTTACCATAGTCCGGAGCAGAATTGCTGATTTTCACTATTTAAGGTTTAAATGGCTTACAAGAGTGTGACAGCATACATTTATGTCTTTAAAAGTATTTTTAATGAAAAGTTCGGAAAATTTTACAAAAAAAGTCATACTTATGTTTTTAGTGAAAAATGCATCCCCTGGGAGCTAAAAATTCATGAAAATGGGCATATAATGCAAAAAAGTGCTAAAATGTCAACTTTGACTCTCTGTAACTTAAAATAATGGCCCAGAAAAAATCTGAAAAAATTCAGGAGAACTACTGGATACCTCTAAAACATATTCCCACAGTTATAGCAATATTTATTTTTTTCATCTTTGATGTCACAGAGAACCACCCATATATATATATTATTATTTTAATATTCTTCAATTTCACTTGATTGTTTACTATATGTATCACTGAGAGTCTTATCTACTGTGCGTTTAACTAATTTTTTTTTTATTTTGGTAATTCAGGATTTTAAATGTCGGTTATTAAGCAGTTTATATACTTCAGAGAGAAATTCCGAGAGTTCGGTGTGTTTATTTGTAAATTTCGAAGCCACTTCTGTAATGTTTGAGGAAATGTATGTTTCCGATATAAAACTAGCGATATTTTGTAAGTTCATTTCAAGTAATTGTACGTTGTTCGATATTCCTTGGCAGGTTCTAATAAAACGGAAATTTCTTCTGATGTTTTGGGGTTTTTCTCTCCTGGTTTTAGTTTTTTAGCAGGGGTTTTTTTATGTCTGAAGTTTGTGTGTCTGACGTGTAGGTCTTACAAGGAGAGGTCACACCCTCTGGAAAACGGATCCTTACCAAACTCTAGGATATAATTTCTACTATAAAATCATGCAGAAAGCCGGAGTTTTAGTGTCTAATGGCCATTTTCACGATAGATATAAGCAAATAATGAAAAATCTCGCCAAAAAAACCGTTGAGTTTGAATGCTTATAACTCCGAAACAATTAAAGATGTACGTATAAACTAACTTTTGAAAGAAAGCTGAGATCGAGTAGGTACGTTTTAAAAAAAAGGAAGCTCAAATATTTTAATATGGTCAAAAGTTATGGGAGAAATAAGAATTAGACGAAATTTTGGGCTAAAAAAATCATTAAATTGTAACTTTAAATTTTCGATAAAATTTTGGCTAATTCTTATTTCTCCCATAACTTTTGACCATATTAAAATATTTGAGCTTCCTTTTTTTTAAACCGTCAGCTTTCTTTTAAAATTTAGTTTATTCGTACATTTTTAATTGTTTCTGAGTTATAAGCGTTCAAACTCAACGGTTTTTTCGGCGAGATATTTCATTATTTGCTTATATCTATCGTAAAAATGGGCATTGGACACTAAAACTCCGGCTTTCTGCATGATTTTATAGTAGAAATTATATCTTAGAGTTTGGTAAGGATCCGTTTTCCAGAGGGTGTGACCTCTCCTTGTTAGTACTTTTGGCGGAAGAGCTCGGAGGATGCATCCTTTTAGATGGAGGCGGCATATTCTTAATTTCACTGGTACCTGCTGAATTTTTATTATGATCGTTGGTTAATTCCGGAAATTCTTTTGTTATTAGATTTGGTCTAAGTTGTTCTTCTTGTGGGAGAGGGGAGAAGTTAACATTTTGACAGTGTTTTTGTCGTAGTCGATTTTCATAGCTTCAGGGAGTTTTTCAATATCTTCCTTATGTATGTACATTTGTCTCCTAAAGCTCATTAAATGTGTAAAACCTGCCATTGTAATTCAGGAGGCCTTGATTTTTGTAATTTTTTTCGTTGGAGTTACACCAATTGCTGCTAATTCTTTTTCAATGACGAGGGCTGGTATTAGAGGTTGGACGTTTGAAATAAGGATTTTCTTAGCTTTCGTGTAAAGAGGTCGGATTTCTAGATGATTACCTTTGATTGTTATTGTTTTGACGTTATGTACAAGGTTTTCAGCGAGATTTATATTGCTAAGGTATAAACAAACACGTTTTTGGGATATTCTTGATACGTACTTTATATTAATTGGTTGCACATGTTTAGCTATTTCTATACAATAATCCTCAATAGTTAATCCTTCTATTGAATCAAGAACAATAGCTTGTAATTTCGTCGGACAGTCTTCTTGTTGCACTATTTTTGAGTATGATGCAGTAGGCTGCACCAACTGGTTGTTTTGTTGGGATGACATTTTTTTTTATAAAGAATAACTGTAGATTAACTCTGCGAACAGAGAAACCCACGGAACTCCTTAATTTGACGAAAACTTAAGACACTATAAACTATTTGCGTACAATGTATTAACACACGTAAATACGCTCGAAATTTATAAACACAGCACGTGTAAATATTACGGAGCGCAAATTAGTACGTGTTGTTCGATCAGTGGTTCGAACGAGACTGAAAAACATATTCTAAAATGTAATATTTTTAAAGAATTTGAACCTTTACCGTTCGTTTAGACATAACTATTTTTAAAAATTTTAGAAATAAAAAGAAAAATGTGCGTTGTATCAAGAATTCTTACCTTCCTCATCTGTGTTGCTGAGTTGGTTCACCGCTTTTACAGATTTTTTGCTTGATTTACTAAACAGTTTCTTGTCTACTGCGTTACTAGAGTTTGCTCTTGCGGAGGAGCATAGATTGGTCATAATTAGGGGTGTGCGGGTACCCGTATATTCGGGTAACCCGACTTCAAAATTCGACCCGACGGGCTCGGGTCGGGCTCGAGTCGGGCTTTGGGTATCGTTTTTCTCGCACTATCCGAAATTATCGATCTACCCGAAATTTTCGGACCACCCGAAATTTTCGGACCCCCCGAACTTATCGAATTATGCGAAATTTTCGGACTACCCGAAATTATCGGATTACCCGAAATTTTCGGGCTATTCGAAATCACCGAATTACCCGAACTTTTTGTGAATGAATTTAAAGTTATTTGTCAAAGAATAATTATATAATATATTCTACGACATGAAGAATTCAGATAATTTGAAATAATAAACATGATTTAATGGGTAATACAGTTAAAATGTTTTCGTAGACAAGAATACTTTCTACAATAATAGTTTCGTATCTTAATATAAAACTAGCCATGTTACCTCGGTCGCTAACGCTCCATCGGTTGAATTGCATTTTTGAGGCTAGACGTTGATTATAAAGTGTAGTCTTAAATTTATTGTTAGTTAAAAATAAATAAATTTTAAATGATTTGGATACAATTATTTTATTTCATTTTCTAACTAATTTTTTGTAACTTTTTTCATGTGCTATAAACTATTAATTAAAATTTATTGTTATATTATTAAAACAAATAAAAATAAATTATAAAATATTTTATTTTAAAATATATACAATTTATTCCCTTTACTCATCATGAAATTTAACTATAAAAGTTTATCCTCGAATGTTGGTTAGTACTATTTTCTCTCTGCATCTACAGGCTTAAAGCTGCCATATTTTGAATATAATATTAATACTTATGAAAATATTGAAATATATGGTATCTACAAATTTCAATAAAAAAGTAATTTGTATAAACATATAGGCGCTTAACGCAAACAAATTATTATTTTAAAAACTTAGTTTACGCAAGAAAATTACCTAAAGAATGTCGCTTAATGCAAACAATTCATTATTTGAAAAATGTATTTTTCATAAGTAATTTATATAAAAAATTTCGCTTGTGCAGACAAATTATTATTTTAAAAATTTAGTATACGCAAGAAAATTAAATAAAGAATGTCGCTTGATACTCACAATTTCATTAAAAAAAAGGAGGATGCCCACGGGATATAGGAATTTGGCCCCCTAGAGGAAACGTATGAAACATATCCTATCGTTTAGACGGTCAAAAAATATGAATTAAAAAAAATTCAACCCCAATAACCTTGCGGAAACTGAGATATCGAGAAATGAAGCTTCTACTTTTAAAAAGATTCTTCCTTAACATTTTAGCTTAGAAAAGACCGTTTGCAATAATTTCGATTGAAAAAGCTACTTTGTGCCATTTAATGTTGACTTACAGGCAGTCAGTCCATAGCTTTTTTAATTATCTATCAGTTCAGCTAGATTCGAATTGGGTGACACACCCTTTAAAGCTTCTACGTAAGGAAAACGTGTATACTTTGAAACAATCCTTAACGTTTTATTTTATTTTTTATATTAGTCGTTATAGTTTTTTAAAAAACGAAAATTAAGCTACGTAAAATATGCAGTTTTAAAGAGCTTACAAAAACCTTTAAAATGAGCACATGCGGGGTTTTTCACGACTTGTAGAAGCCGAGGTACAAAACTTTGAAGTTTTGGTAATTTTATTCAAAGGGTGACAAAAGCTATTGAGCGGTAGTGTATGTTGTTATTAAAAAGTATACTTTGCCAAGAAAAAAAATTGTTCGAACATAAACCCTGATATATTGAAATTTGTGTCTCAAAATCCAATTGACGAAATATGTTGAAATTTTTTCAGTATTTACCCCTATTATTTTTTATTAACACGATATTTTTCAACCAATTTGACCGATTAGTTTCGAAGATATGAGCAATTAAAAACTTCATTAAAAATTTACAACGCTCAATTACTTCGTTAATTACAAATATTTTTAATTCAAAAATATACAAATCGTTGTTACTATAAAGACTACCTTTTTCCAATATTTTAAGCGGATTGAAAGCTTTTTGTGCCCGAAAGCGTTTGCCATAGAAAACGCAACTTTTTCGGTATTTAATTAGTTAATAAAAGTAATTCTCTACCACCATAATCTTTTCAGCTCATTCGGTCAATTAGGTTCAGAGTTATCGTAAATTGAAAAAAATCAGTTTTTTCTTAATAACTTGAAAACTAATAGAGATATTTCGAAAAACCCGAATCGAGAGCAAAGATTTGTTTATTCTCCATAAAATACACCTTGTCTGACTCAATTATATCAAGTATAACAGTCAAAAATTTCATAAATAATTTTCAAAAATTGAATTTTTTCAATAAAATAAAAGCGAATCTACAGATCTAAAAATAATACTTCTTCAAACACACACTGACACACGAAAAATAACAAAAAATATCACTATTACAAAGCTTCGTCTACGAGGAAGCAATAATTAATAATTTTTTTAGTTGCACATTTAAGATTGGCTTTTGTACTTAATATAAACTTTGAAAGCCAGTGTAAGTTGCAGCAAAGTCATTTGAGAGAGTATTGGATTTTTTTCAGACGATTTAAGTAATGGATTCGCTAATTATGATTATGAAATAACAATAAATGGATGGAAACAAATAATTGGATTTTTTGTTTTGTATCCGAATTGTAGAAACTAAAGCTTCAATTGTTTTTTAATAAATTGCTAAGGGTGTTATCAAACGTATTGAATTGATAATATTTATGGATCAAGCGTAAAACCTAACTATTCAGTTATTTAGTAACATTCACAGACATTTAAGAGAAAAAATTTCACTGTAGCATTGTTACTTCACATTCTTCAACGATTCTCTATTTTTTATATCTAAGTCTGATTTTGTTTTAAGAATTTAATAATTAGAAATGAAAAATCATGTTCTAAAGATTATTTAGTTTTATGTAAAATTTATAAATTCTCTCAAAACTTGATTCCAGATTCAGATATTTGAGTTTATTTTATTTTTATTTTGATTTTCGTTTACGTTATGGTTTGAATGTATACTTATTTCTATTTTTTTAAGTTGTAATAGATTAAAATGATATTTTTTACTCCAAATTTGGCTTCCTTAGAGAATAGTATTTTTATGGAAAAGATTGAAATGGTTAATAAATAAAAACTATCTAACCTAAGAAAAAGCAAATAAAATTTTATATATATTTATAACAAATGATACAATGTGTTTTAAAATCACAAATCGTTGATACTCCAATTCGCATGAAGGAAAGACAGTAGTTCAACATTATCAGTAAGCAGTTTCGAGCGAGTGTCAGTGACTATATTCCCCGCAGTCGAAAAAAGTCTTTCACTCGAGACTTCAGTTCCAACAACATCTAAATAATTTTGCGCTGTTTTCTTTATTATAGTGGATATCGATGACCCTGCTGACGCCACCAACTAAAAATGCAGTCCGAAAATGGGATGCAATTTTCTTTAAGGTATCGATCCATTTCCTCTTCTACCATTTTCTCAACGGATGTGGTCTCGGTTTGTGTCAAATTGATTTGCCGTTGCATCATTGTTACCAAGCTACTATCATCATCATGATCTGTTGACACAGAAATATCAAGATTAAAAATATTGAATATTAAATTTTGGAAAAAATTTATAAACTGTTCAAAATCTATTTAGGTATATTGTCAAATTAGATCCAATCTCTTTACAATGACAAATCTGGGTTAAAACTTTTTAAATTAACTTTTTGAGTTGTGTATCTATAAAAACAAGTAGGTTGAAGTATTTTTCATTTTAAGTTTGGCATGTATGATTCAATTATTATATTTATTATCTACCGTAGAGACCGCAGTTTCTGATCAAGACTTGGTTTATGTTTTTCTTTTTAATAAAAATAATTATTATTCAAAACTATTTTTATAAACTAATGAAATAGGAGATGATAAGTCAGAAATACATAATTGATAATTAAAGATTAAAATTAATATCTAATGTTATACGTGCAAACTTGAAATAAAAAATCAGTTTTAAGTAATTAGAAACTACACAATTCAAAGTTCTAACATTATTTAAACTCATCATAGTTATATGGGCAATTCTCAGAAACTTCGACTTTCTGTGTAACTCTGCATTCTTTACGCTCGAGAATCACTTTTGCTTAAATATCGAAGAGAGCTTGAGTTGTATGTGTATTTTAAAGCATGTAAATGCAAAAACGCATGGTTTCGTACATTATTGAAGTTAAAAGAACCTACAATATTTTAAAAAATTAAGGAAAATCGTTCAAAAAAAGATGTAACTCTCAAATTTCTTGTTTGTTTTTGATCCATCAAATTTGGTGGGTTGATTAAAAATATTTCAATAAGCAATGAATTTAAAGTATTTGGCGAGTAGAATCGAATGAGCTGTGTCAGAAATGTGTGCTCTAAATAATAAGAAAGTTCTGAAGCCTCAAAGTGGTGTAACTCCATTTTGGACATTTTCATATTTATAACTATTATCTTGCATAACTCTTGGTGCACATCAAAAATTGATATCTGACCAAGAGGGTAATATTCTAGGGCACAAAACAAACAAATCTAGCCATGGTAGAAATATGTGCTACGTTAATAAGATTGTCATAATACACGGTATACTCAACGAGGCAAAACGTGCACCGAAGTAAAAACGTACATTTTCATGAGCACATTGTCAGTTTTTTGAAATTTAGACTAAAAGCAGTTGTGCTCTACTGTTTAATAGCTAATTGAATCACGATTCACTCGCACCCTAGTTTAATTTGCTCTTTAGCCAGATACAGAGCATTAAAAAATAACAAAAAGTCCATCAAAGTGCAATGACACTTAATACTCGCATGTTAACGATTAAAAGACATTCTCAATTTTAATTTTTAATTTTTATTTTTTATTCTAGTTTATTTATTAATTTTTTACAACCCGAACTTATATATGACTAATAATATTATTCTAACCACTTTTTATTCTTGTATATTTTTTCGTAAAGTTCACATTTTTCGAGAAAGAAATCATGAAGTTTACTATTCATAATTTTTTTTCTCCAAAAATATGAATATTACGAAAAAAATTTCAAGAATAAAAAGTGCTTAAAATCGTTCAAGAAATACATACAATTTTTTCGGAAGCATTTGAGTCATTTTTTGATATCCCAAAAATGGTGAAAATTCAAAAAACTTAAAATTGGCTCAAACCCGTGTGGAAAAAATTCTAAATATTATTTGTTCTTAAACTTCTTTTCTAAAGTTAATACTCTTCAAGAAAAAAAAACCATGAAATTTAAAATAACGTTATTTCACAAAAGCCGCCATTTTGATAAATCTAAGGGTCAAACAAAGTTTAGAACCAGGGTTTTGGAAACATCAGACATTCGGATCGCGATTCCTGCCGGTAATTTGATTGTCCAAATGCAGAAACAACAACTAAAATTATTTTATAAAAAAAACTTTAAATAAACGTTAATAACGTTTGGTTAAAACGCTATTACTATGCTTTAAAATGTTGCACCACGTTAGATTCTATCATTTAATAGTTAAAAGAACAAACTCTCAAAATTTCAAGCATGTGCTCAAAGTTTGAAAAAAAAATTTTTTTTCGAAAAAAGGTCGAAGTATGTGAGAATTGCCCATATACCAACTATATGTCACTGAATTTTCTGTATTTGTACCGTCTTTCCAGTACATTTCATGTTGTAGTAAGGGAAATAGATACGCAATTGACGCGAATATTATAACAGAAATTCAGTCTTAGGATTTACCCGTTTTTGAACTAGTTGATAATTCAGATTTAGATGAGTCGTTACTGTCATTATCTTTCCTTTTTTGGGTAACATTACGCAACTCCGCTTTAAAAACGTTCCTACAGCGATTGTAGTGCGGATTCACCATCATGGAAATTACGACAAAGTCCAGTTTTATATAAGTATCTAGACGTATCTGGAAATAAAAAAATTGTTAATTTACTAAAACTTACAATAATATTATAAAAGTATGATTTTACCTTCATGCAATGAAGTAAAGTTACTACATGATTTTTAAATACGTCATCGTCACTGTGTTTCACTTTAACCTCCAAACTGCGTCGAATAGTGTAAATAATGGGGATGATAAGCGAAGCTGTCGAGTACGTCTCTCTACTCATCAACAAAGTTGCTTCCTTTAAAGGGAAAAATATTTCAACACACTTTTCCATTATCACCCACTCTTCGGATGACAATGATCGAATAAGCTTTTTTAAGTCCCTCAATACCATTTCTACAGCTATCCGATGTTCAAGTAAACGCTTAAACATGTCATACTGAGAGTTCCAACGTACTTCTGTATGTTGAATAAGTTGCGTTGGATTTTTTTCTGGATTCACTTGAAGTTGGTATTTTTCAAAACGCTCTCTAGCAACTGTTGATTTAGAAGAAAACGTAACAATGCTACTTGCTTTTTGGCTTGCCACTTTTATATCCACAAATTCCTTTTTGCAATCTTTCACAGTTAATTGAAGGGAATGAGCGAAGCAAGATAGCCAAGTCCATTCTTTAACACTTGCAATTGACTTAGTCATATTTTTAGTATTGTCTGTCACCCAAATTACTTTTTTCTCAGTTAGATCGAGATTCCATTCTGTTAGTATATCTTTAAAAAAAGATTTTATTTTTTTTGTATATCAATGCCGGTAAATAAAGTATATTAAATATAATAATGAGTAATAAATATTAAGAATTCGATTGAATTATGTGTTCTAGTATACTCTTTGCTTCATATACTTTAGGAAATAATTGAAACATAATTTATATATTACATTTCAGTGTCTTGTGTTTACATGAAATCTAATATAAAATTATAAATTTTAATTGTTCTCACACTAAAAGAACTTTTTATTTGTAATTAACATTAAAATCATCAATAAAATTACAATAAATGTTTTATTTACTTCAGTAAATTAATGTTTTTAATGTGTTATAAATTCATTCAATCACTATTATACTTTGCACAGTAAAAATCGAATAAGTAGAAAAATAATGAATATATCAATGATTTATTTATCACAAATATATGTAGAACAGTTACAAGTGTAGGCACATACATGCACAAAAATAAACGAACATGCGAAACAATTTTAATTCTTAAATGGTAAGTGAAGACTCTTATAATAAAAACGAAAAAAATCTATTGTATTTTAGTAAAGTATTAAAAAAAGCTTATGTAATAATTTATATTGTTAAATAAAAATTGTACAAGTAAATAATATAAGCAACTACTTGAATCACTAAATTAATAAACCAGATTTAATTAATACGGCAATAAAATTATTTAAAGGCAACATGACTTTTAATAGGATAATTATGATCGGTCTGCAATAAATAGTTTTTTACTTTTTCGATATATTTACAATAAAAGTTCCTGAAAGATTTATATTTACAAATCAAGTAAAAAAAAAAACAAAATGAATTTATTACAATGAATTTCTAAAGAAAATCACAATTATTTTTATTATTATCTTGATGTTACTGTAATTGATTAATATCAATAATATCAATATTTTTTATCTACGTGACTATGATAATATACAGGACTCCTAAAATATACACAATTTGCAAAGAATTCACTACTTATACATATCGAAAAACCTCTAGTGGATAACGTTATTATCACACAATATTGGTATGCGCATATCCTTGCCGTTTTTAACTATTTCTATTACTACAAGAAAAATAGAAGTGATCTGGGTCATAAATATAGTTAAATTTCACTTTTACCTACGCTATATACCGAGCATGGATACGATATGTGTGCGCGAAACAAGCGATTAATTTTTGTAAATAATATATATTTATAAATATTTGTCTGCACGCATCAGTATAATATGGTATACTATAACGATAAATATTCTGATTCGAGTTTGTCGTACGAGCAAAGCAAGGGTGAGCGGATCATTAATTTACTATTAGATCTATCATGATAAGAACTATAATCAACTAAAATTTATGGTTTCAGTAAAAATAGAATCGACAAATGTATTTATTGATAAATGCGATAAGCAGTTGACTTGCAAAACTTACTAAACATAATAATTTGAATGTATTTACTTATTAACTAACTTTATCAACTAATTTTATTATTTATGCCATTTTAACTTATTAGTAACAAATTGGATATAAGTTGAAAATATAAAAACAATACATGCAGAATAATAACATGAAAATTACATAAAAAAATCAATACACTAGGAGTGCGAAACATCATGCTTCACATAAACAATACTTTTGTATATTTCGCACAGGTAGAAAATATTTGAAATGGCTGTTTTTGCACAACAAGCACGAAAAGATGTGTTTCACGCACAGAGTTTTTTTAATAAAGTACACGACTGAATCTCATGATATAATCTTTTAATCTTATTACCTTTAAAAAATTCAGCCAAATGTTCTGCTGTATGAGATCCAGATAAGTACCGGATATTCAAAACTTTATTTCGTACTTGGAAATTGGCATTCACATAATGTATTGTGATGGACATAAAACTTTTAACTGCTTGTGAAGTCCAACCGTCCGTTGTAAATGTGACTACATCTACATCTAAATAAAAAGTGACAAATTTAATTACATGATGCTTAGTTTGATGTAGCAATATCATTTAATTATAATTAATTTCTTTAGTGTTATAAACTTTGCTAATCGTTATTGAAGATATAAATAAGCTGAAATAATTAGTTTAACATCGATTTTTTTACAACAAAAAAGCTATTTTTTAAAAATAAAAACAACATTTGACAATAATTAAATTAAGTATATTTTTTTCTCTAAAAATTGCTTATCAAATATTGTTTATTAGAATGTTAAAAAAATTATTTTTTTTTAATAAAAATGAATAAAAAGCAATATATAAATCGTCGTTCCCCGATAAGAAGGTGCTACCTCGGAATCCGATTATAAAAGGTGCTACCTCGGAATCCAGTTATAAAAGGTGCTACCTCGGAGCCCGGTTATAAAAGGTGCTACCTCGGAGTCCGGTTATAAAAGGTGCTACCTTGGAGTCCGGTTATAAAAGGTGCTAACTCGGAGTCCGGTTATAAAAGGTGATAACTCAGGAACGAATTTTTCGTCTATGATTTTAAGTTGGTACTACTGCCGGTTTAGCTCAGCAATAATATTGACAATTGATTTTTGGCAATTTTATAAAAGATTATTTTTATTTATCTATTTTTTAACGTTGTACTCTTATTTTTAATGCGGAATTTAACAATATATCGTAAAACTTAATACCGTAACATTAAGTTTATAATAATTATAATTAAAACAAAATAGATGAAATATACACTTTAGTCAATTGTTGCTTTTAAATAACTCAATTTTTATAATACATTTCGACATAACTGCCGAAGGTTCTGTTTTACGGAGTGAGATTTTTTCGCTAGAGTTAAACAAGGGAGAGAAATGGAATAAGGTACAAAATGATTCGAATACAACCGCCGAAATTGAATAGTTGACATGCTTTAAAATTGTTTAAGAGGTATCAGTGTTAAATTACATTTGTCAAATTAAAATTAAAATTGCGAAAAATGACAGTTTGCGAGAAATTATTAAAATTTACGCATTTAGCTTATATTTTTATCATTTAACCCCCTGGCGCAGTATCCCGAGATATCTGGTCCAAAATATACGTGATTTGTATATTACGCGTACGCAGGGGGGTTAAACATACTTAATTATTATTTACCATGTATTTTCTGCAGTTACTACTCATCATAATTAGTTTTTTAACTTTTGCAGTAGTATAATTTATAATTTTATAATTTATCAATGATTATCTATTGAATCTATATATGATATTATCAAAGTTTAGTACATATATATGTCGACGTAATTTTCTTATTTTGGAGATTAAAATATAAAAAGAAACAGTTTAAAATATATTCAAACTAAATAATAACTTTACCTGAATTACGTTTATTTAAATTTTTTGATGATATACGCATAGGTACTACTAAATAATAATAAATAACTAATAGATAAATAAAAATAATCTTTTATAAAATTGCCAAAAACAATTGTCAATATTATTGCTGAGCTAAACCGGCAGTAGTACCAACTTAAAATCATAGACGAAAAATTCGTTCCTGAGTTATCACCTTTTATAACCGGACTCCGAGTTAGCACCTTTTATAACCGGACTCCGAGGTAGCACCTTTTATAACCGGACTCCGAGGTAGCACCTTTTATAACCGGACTCCGAGGTAGCACCTTTTACAACTGGATTCCGAGGTAGCACCTTCTTATCGGAGAACGACGAAATAAGCAATAATTAAAAATCATGAAAGTTAATAATAATACAATTTGTTTTTTTCCAAATTTTAAACCAGGCTTTATGTTTTCACTTAAAATATCAGAAACGTAATTCTAATTTACTTAAATGAAGCATAATTACTAAAAGCATTTACTGTTACACAATATACTACATTACCATACAAGTGTGCGAAACTGGCGATACACGCACGAGTCGCATTTGCCGCCCGAGTGAAGCGAGGGTGGCAATAAGACGAGTGCTTGAATCGTCTGAGCACACTGTTTAGAATGAGAAATACGTTAATGTTATGGAAATTTAAATATATTACATTCCAGTATTTATAAAAATTAAATTAAAATTTTTTACATATAGTATTGAATGTGATATAGAGTAGGGGATCCTTTTTCTTACAGTTACTAGACGAACTATGAAAATTATCTACTGCGCATGCGCGAATTTCGCACACCAGTGCGTAAAAGTGGTATTTCGCACACGCTACACAGGCATTCAAAATGGCATTTCGCACACAGTGTTTCAAAAAAAATATTTACTGTTACACAAAAACAGATAAAAGCATTGTACGAGGAAGCTACGTGCTAATATCTATTAGCAGCGGTTTTTCATTAAAAACTAGTTTTAAAAAATCACGAACTTCACTTTCAAGTCGCATAAAGCAATTCTAAAACATAGGTGTTTGAAAAAAGGTATAACAAGAATTTCTAACTCAAATTTTTATTAAATTATTCTAACATATCCACTTATTCGAGATTTCTAAAAAGAATCCTATACTCTTTCTTAAAATTTCATCTTTTTCTCAGTATTTTACCTTTTTCTAAATACAATTCATCAAATTATCGGAAAATTTAATAATAAATAATCTTCATTATTGGTCATTATGTGATCTTTCACTTTTTGATAAAGGAAACTTTTGATTTGTTGAAAAATGTTGAAATATGTTTTGTAGTTTAGAGTCAAATCACGTGTTTTTAGAAAATATATGTCTGGGTGTGTGTGCGTATGTATACCACATGATTCCTCGATCCGTTTGGTCAATATTAAACAAATTGGTCGTACGAGAGTAGTTTTGTTTAAATTCTAAATTCTAAAACTTAACTCTTTTATTGATCTAACAGCATTTTTAGCAGATTTTAAAATTAAACCAAATTTTTTTATAGAGAATAGAAAAATCTATGTTCTTAAACCGCATTTATTAAATTATTTATATTGGGTTTGTTTTTCAAAGAAAGTGTTTTTTTTTTAATTTTATATCACGGAATATTTTTTGAGAAAATTATGCAGTTAATTGCAAATTGCATATATGTAGTAAATTTATTATCTATTTAATTATTTTAATTTAAATTCCTTTTGAATATTAAAGCTAAATTTTAAACTGAGCTTTGTTATAAATATTTATTAAGGCAAATTTAATTTAACATTGTCTATTCTTCGCTCACTAAAATTCAAAATTACACGTTTTAAAATTTTTTATAAAAGCTTTATTTTTTCGCTGTATATCACAAACATTATAATAATGACTCAAAATGTAAATTAGACGATTTTAGAGGCAGTAACATAATCGAAAAATCATATCAAAAATTCAAAATTTGTAAGTTTTATAAAGAAAAGAATGTGTCACGCTTTTATTTTGTAAACTTCACTTAATTTTTTTCTTTTTTTCTGTTCAATTTTCATAATGATTAAAAAAATATGCATATTGTGTTAACATTCGTTATAGGGGAGGCCCGGGCAAGACGGACACCTTAAGGGAAAATGAAAAAAAAAACATAGTAACTAAAGAAAAAAAATGTTAAAAATATATTACTACAAACTAGGCGGAGTAACAAACATATCCATGTATTTTCAGCCCTCGCAAACAATTTTAAGTATTGAAAAAAAAAAATATAGAAAAAGTAGTTCAATTTTGAGGTGCTCAAAAATTGCCGGGCAAGACGGACACCCTAGGGAAAATTAAATAAAAATCGATTAAAGAACAAAAAAAAATCTATTGTATGTAACCACTACTGAAATACTAAATACAAACAAAATTATGTAATTATATTCTCTTCAGACGAACTTCCTCGATCCATTTTCCGAACGTATTTATACACCATCATTATAATATCTTTAGAATTATCGTTAGTATGGAGCATAGCTGAAAAAAATAATAAATTACGATATTAAACGTGAAAATCATAGATTAACAACGTTTAGAATTCTTATTAATGTAAAGTTATACAAATCGTAATGAAGAGAGCAAGTTTTTTTTAAAAATGGGGTGTCCATCTTGCCCGGTCCATCTTGCCCGGTATGTATATTGTTAATTTTGTTATTAATAAATAATATAAAAAAAATTATTCTTGATTAAAAACGATGGATTTATTAAATATGAGCTAGTGCAATGATCTATGCGTATTTTTGAGTTAATTGAAAGATAGGAGCGAGGTAGAAATTGATTTTCTTACCTTGGTGACATCGTAAGCAGGGCCATGAAAATAAATATTTACACATAGCGACGGTGTTATCGCTTCGAGCACGGCTCACACACTGAAACTTACATGCTAGCATCAAACAGTATACCTACAAAGTTTCAAAATGTTTGCTATAGTCTGTGCACAAATTCTAGTGGGTGTCCGTCTTGCCCGGAGTGTTCATCTTGCCCGGGCTTCCCCTACTACATTACGATACCGGTGCATGAAATTAGATTTTTGTTTCGTGTGACGTTTACACACGTGCGAAGCGAGGGCGGAAAACCTCACGATACGAGAATGTCTTTCCTACACTTGTACCGTACGTTATTTTTTGATACGAAGTGTGGAAAACTCGGTTTTAAGAATGCATTTTTTGTTGAGCGGGCGGAAAGTCGCACTCACCGCACAAAGTGTTGAAAAAAATATAAATATTTTACCTTTTTATTCATCGATTAGCATAGTATTCAGTTTTTCTCTTTCTTCCATATATATTTGCGGTATATAGTTGCGTGAAAAGGTAGTTCTCAATGGCATTTCGTATCTCGGTTCAATCACATTTATTAAATGTTTGAATCCTTCACTTGCTACCAAATCAAATGGCAATAAATCTTTACATATAACATAAGAAATAGCTTTTGTTATTTGTTGCGCTCTAGGAGATTCATAGTTTAAAGCAATCACAGCTTTTTTTCTGTCAGTATGATTGCCGGTAGTTTTAATTGCTTTTTGTTGATGCAGATTCTCATAATGACGCATCATAAAATTCTTGTTTACATATATTGCATTTTGTTCTGTCCTTTCTTATTTTGGTGAAATGTGCCCAAATTGAACTCCTAAGTTTCTTCTCCACAGGTTCCTCATTTTCGCTATCACTTACAGTTGCATTAACTTCAACTGGAGTTTCATGTTGGTTAATTTGAATATTTTGTTTGTCATTTTGTGCATTTATACTATTCAATACACTTGAGGATTCCATAGAAACATCCTGATTAAAGTCAATCGGTTCGCTTTTGACATTCATATTGCAAGCCTCTGGGTAAAAGATTCATTTAGTGTATACCAGAAAATATTTACGTATGTTAAGTAAAATTTTCATCCCCCAAGTTTATGATAAATTAATTGAAACTCAAAGTTTTAATACAATAAATTAAAAGGCCTACATAAAATCATTATAAAAATAATGAATTTTTAAAAGTTGAGAGACAAAAATTTTAATTTATTAGTTATTGAGCTAATAGAAATTATGTTTAAGTAGATTTAAATTTGTTAAATAATTATGTGCCCGAAAATACAATGTTTGATACTGAAACGTTCATGTCAAAGCTGGCAAGTATTCTTCCGCAACTTTATGTCGAATACTTTTTACAAATGACATAAATATAGGTAATTCCATGAATAAGGAAAATAAATGCTGATTAAGTTACTTATAACTACTTCAAAAAGTACTTTTGTTTTATATCTCTTCTTAATCAAACAAAAAAACTTTTTTCAATTAAGACAGAGTTTTGAACATCTTTTTTATTCAAACAAGTTTGATTAAAAGAAGAAATAAAACAAAAGTATTCGACTAAAAGTATTCGTCTTTACTATAGTAATACTTTTTTTTAATACTTTGTGAAATTGGTATAAATGACTTAAACGTTTCATTTTATATCTGTTTTGATTTATCACTTTTTTTATTTCATTTTTAAGAATTAGTCGACGTAAAGTTGCGGACGAATACTTGCCCAGCTCTGGTTCATACAAGGATACAATCAATAAATCAAATAAATAAAATATGGTTAAATATGTTTTAAGCGTAATTTTAAAATAAATGCTACTTTTAAATACAACTATTTAAAAAGATATATCTGGGCATATGTATATTAAGAACTAGATTCGGTTTCATTCCAGTTAAAATTGTTAGGCTTATTACCATCTATTGTTTTATATCAACTAAATGATTGTTAGATATAGAAATCTAATTAGCGGTGGTTCTTAATATTTTTATAAAAGTAAAAAGCTATTGCAATTTAAAAACTTTCTAAATTGTTTCAGGTAAATAATGACTTCACATTTCAAAATTAATAAGAGTTAAAAATCAATTGATTCAAGTGAAAACTGAGTCACTCAATTTTCACTCCAATAAAGTGATTTTTCACGTTTTTCACTTTTACGAATTTAGACAGATTAACCGAGTTAAATTTAAGACTCATCGACTTAAATATATATCTGTCTATCTTTGTTGAATTTGCTTGTTTGAGCGAAAAGTTATTAAATTTAAAGGAATGAATCAAAAGAAATTTGATATTAATTTAAATAATTAATTTAATTTATTAATTTGTGAGTTATTAGGACATACTTAATTTTAATTTGGGGTTTTTAATATTTCTTAAATGTTTGTTCTCTGATTACGTAAGAACAGCTTAGCCAATTGGGAAAATCTAGGTTTTATCAAAAGCGTATGAAAATGACTGTTCGAGTTGAAAACATTTGGGAAATGTTTATTTTACTAAAACTGGCTTTAAGATATTATAAAATTAAATTTTAATTTTAATTTATTAAGAAAAAATCATTTTTTTGATAATTCAATAAACAATTTTTGGTCAGTAATTAGTAGTCAAAAAAGGCATAATATTTCAACGCAAGCATCATAATTAAATTATCGATTTAAAAATCTGTAAAAATTTAGGTGCATTGTGTAAAACATGCCTGAGGGCCTGACGTTCAGGATATTTTCAAAAATTTATTCGTTTGTATATAATAAACTATAAAAAATTAACATTTTCTAAGCCCGACGTCCCCTTAACCGCGTTAAGAAAACAGTATGTAGTATAGAAAGTCATAGAAAATAGTATGTGCTTTGACTGGTATAGCTCGGGCGTGCGCGAGTGAAACATCGAGTTTCGGCGATCCGATAGCGTTCGAGTGAGCGAGTACACATAATCGTCGCTCACTCGCATAAGACGTATTTACGTTCAGAGCATACTCAGCGCGTAAGTCACGGTACGGGTTACTAGGCTGCAAACATACATAATACTGGCAATGTTTACACATGATAACAGTTTTTCGGAGTTCACTATTTGTCAATAAAAGCTCAATGCCTACTTATAATATACTAGTCTAGTAGGAATACGTAGAATGTGCATGCACATGTATAAAGCGGGACTTCTTAAACTTTTCTTTCTCGCTGTTTACGCTCATGTGTTTATAACTAAGTGTTGCACTGACAATCGTGGAAAGGGGAAAGTTTATTTTGTTTACAGCTCACAGTTGTGGGTTTCATAGGAATGGTTTTGAACAAATATTTTAGATCAAGAGAGGTAATATTCAATACTATATTCTATTTTGTTACTTCATTATTATACATAAAACCAGGGGAGATTAATTGTTTATTAAATGTAAATAATTATAACATTATTTACTTTTCATTGTTGCTGTGTTAAAATTAAAATATTTTCTATTAGAAACCTATTTTAATTAGTTAACTCAGAATATATGATATGGAACTAATATTTTTTAAGATTTTTAATAGCTAATAAGTGTAAAATAATTATGCATTAAGGCTGATCTAACCAGTAAAATATAATATAACTTTTAAGAAAGTAAAAACATTTTTTTTTAGATATTGAATTTTTCCTTTACTTATTTAGTTACTGAATTAAACTTAAAATTATTTATTTAAAAATGGAAAAAATAAACTTTGTTCAAAATAACCTAAGATTAAAAAATTCTACTTAATAACTACACGTCTTAATAGACATTAACTACTACTACTAACTAGTAACTAAATTAAATTATTATTCTATAACATAAACGCACGAAAGTATTTAATTATTTACATACCTTTGACCGATCCTTGATGAATACTGAAATACCGTAATATGTGTCTAAAGTGTAGTAGCTCTGCTCGCCACAAGGAACAAAGAAGAAATGGTAAGAGAGCTTAAAATCTCTCCACCTTAGCGCGGCGCTAGTTGTTGCGTGCCACAACATTTACAAAAAATTGTATGTGCAACGCAAAGTCTCATAATAGCTACTCATATATGTTGTTTCATTCATTTTAAAAATAAAAATATTATTAGTTAACTAATTAATTAGTAAGTAAATTAATCAATTATTTCTATTGCTTCCTCGTCGGGAGTTTTTTTAATGCTTCCGTTATAATTCACATATTTAAAAATAGAGATTTGTTGGGTATAAATTTATTTATCTTCTCGTTTAAGATTTGTTTTGGAGTTATTGCAAAAATAGTCAATTTGAAAAAAAATCGTAATACAAAAAATTATGCACATTTCTCTTTGAAAAAATTGTGAATACAGGCTATATTAAGTACTTTATACTGTACAAATTTTAAGTCTTAGCAACGTTTTGTTTTTAAGTAAAAACGTGTTAAATATTCTAACACTCAGAGTGTCAAAACATGTACAGTTACAAATATAACTTTCATAAAGTGTAAAAATTGACTATATTATTTAATACTTAACCGCATAACGGTATAAAACTAATTTGAATATATTCTGATAATAAATTAAAGCAAACATTACTTAAATAATATATTATTTTAATAGTAACCAATTATAGAAAGAAGAAACATTATTTCAAATAGAAGATTTAATCGACGTCTCCGAAGCTCAGTAATTTTCGCATTTTTGTATGTCAATTTGACATCCCGTTTCGCGAAACATTCTAATACATTCAATAAACAACGAAAAAAATCTTAAAAAGATTTTCGAAAATTTCAATGAAAAAAATAGCCTCGGCCCGGGCTTGAACCGGGACCTCCAGCTTTTCTAGAGCTGGCGCGTTAACCGATTTCGCCACCGAGGACCTTAGCTATTCTCTTCATTGAAATTTAACACACTGCTTTTCAGTCCAAGTGTAGGATGGGTCACATAAGTTAAGGGATAATTTTAATTTTCGCTCGGCCGTTTGTTTCAAATAGAAGATTTAATCGACGTCTCCGAAGCTCAGTAATTTTCGCATTTTTGTATGTCAATTCGACATCCCGTTTCGCGAAACATTCTAATACATTCAATAAACAACGAAAAAAATCTTAAAAAGATTTTCGAAAATTTCAATGAAAAAAATAGCCTCGGCCCGGGCTTGAACCGGGACCTCCAGCTTCTGCCTGGAAAGCTCTCTCAATTTTTCTCGTGGAATGATCAATTTCATTAATCGTCTTGCAAATTCCTTGGGATTTTTGCTATTGAGTTAGGCATTAATTCAACCTATAACAAAATTTTAAGTAATATGACAATACAAATAAGTCATAATTTTTTTTTACATACTTTGTTACTTTCTGTGGCTTTTGTAGACTTTTTATTTTCTGTGGCAGTCAACGGTTGAATGATATGATCATTTAATTCACTGTTTTCTGCAAATTTTAATTTTCTTGCTAATTCCATAATGTAGTTAAATGTTTTAATATCATCATCTGTAACTGTAATAATTTACATTAAAATACTATTTTTTAATAATTGTCAGCTAATTATAAATTAAATTACTTTGCTCAATATAATGACATCTGCATGGTATTTCACTACATATCGCTATTTTTGCAAGTTCCGCATCTGAATCATCTGATAAATCTTGAGCAGTTTCTCTACTGTCAATAAATGTAAATTTATATATTTATTGATAAAATCAATTATAAAAGTAACATATGTTCGCGAAACAACCTAAACTAATATAAATTGCATTCAAATAAACATTAACAACTTTGTATCAGAAAAAATTTTTGTGAAAAATGTAAAAAATGTAAAACAAAACACTATGTACGCAATTATATATTTTTAAACAAAGGTCAACCAATTGTAAGTTAACTTGCATTTAAATAAATCTATAAAAAATGCCATAAATTCAATTACTTTATTTTAATAACGAAATAGGAAAGAAACTCACAAGTTGGACGTATTTTTTTCAATTGCATAATAATT
Organism: Theocolax elegans; assembly: GCA_026168455.1. Lineage (NCBI taxonomy): Eukaryota > Metazoa > Arthropoda > Insecta > Hymenoptera > Cerocephalidae > Theocolax > Theocolax elegans. The sequence goes on along the minus strand of CM047431.1, from coordinate 64,220,304 downwards.
TATTGACTTTTCGCCGATGTTGTCGAATGTTAGGAAAGAAGATTCTACTTGTTCATGTAGGTGTTTCAATGTTTTGTTTCTGTTACCAATTATTCTAACAATAAATCATTTAATTCAAAGTGATGTATTTTAATCTAAAGCATATGTAGAAACCAAACATACGAGAGAAACAAAAGGTGTACAATTAAATTGAAATTATCTAAATTACTTATACAAAAAACTCACTTGTTGGATAAGTGATTTTCGCTAATTGACGTAGTTGCAGACACGTTAAAAATCGATGGCATCTCCAATATGTTTTCATTTTCTTTATCCTTCAATTTGTCTTTATGTTTATTAACCTTTAGAGGGCCGGAAAACGCCTAGAGGCGTAAACATTTTTTTTCATAAGTACTCAATTTTTTTCATTTAAATAACTCAATTCAGGTGTGAGGGTTAATGAAGTCTCCAAACATGATTCTACAGCCAAAAAAATTAAATTCAAAATGGGGGATGCAATATGGCTAAGTTTCCAAGACATTTCTAGTTTCGATGTCAATCCTACTTGAAAATTATGTGTTGGAGTTTTAGAAGTCACTAGTTACAATTTTTCATTCAGAATGATCATATTTTTGGGGTCGCTGAATTCGAATCTGAAGTCGGATTGACCTCATGACCTCAGGGTCAAGGTCATTTGAAGGTCAAATTTGCAAAATGTCCATTTCGTTTGATAATTATGTTTAGCAATAACCCGAAAGAATGTTTGAGGGAAAAAATTAGTAAACATGCTCGCTCTTGGCTTTACACAGAATCAACGACGTGGACGTCGCGAACTCCTGATTCCATGTGTGTGTGTATGTATGTGTGTGTATGTGTTGTGTAGTTTTCAAATGTAATGCCCTTTGTAATATTTTTCAAGTAATATTGATATAGAATGACCAGATAAAACCTAAATACAGTTGAAAATGAAATAAATTGTGCAGTTTAAAGTTTTTCTGAAATTTGGAAAATTTCAACATTTGGCCTTACCGTACCGGACCGGAATACGCCTCTAGGCGTAAGGGGCCTGACTCACCAACATCGCAACTTAGTTTGGCTCTAACCCAGGGACCTTATACCACATTCCTATAGAAAAATGCGATTTTCAAATTTTTCAAAACCCCGGCGCTCTAAAGGTTAAGCAATAGATTGGGTGAAACGGACAGTCTCTTTTCAGGGGTTAAGACCTCACCATTCGTTGTTACGGTTAATGTTTCTAAATACTCTTTGCTTTCTAAAGCAGAAAAATAAAATAATTTTTAAGTTGTAAAGAAATAAAACGCGATAAATATGTACTATGTACATTAACATAAAATTATACATCAATTATGAATTATATATACATCTATATATATTATTTGAAAAAATAATGTAATCAAATTATCAAAGGTTGTGGAAACGGGTTTTAATAAAATGGTAAGTATTCTATTAAATTTTAGAATGTAACATGTATCATAACCCTCATTTATAACTATTCTTGCTTAATCTACGTCAATATTTTTAAAACTTACCACTACGTTTAACTTTTTCAGCTCCATACCATTTATTGCCCCATTTCGCTTTAGTCACTCTATCCTTGCCGATACGAACATCTTTCTCATTCAACATACTGCTATCTCGTGTATTTGTCCATAATACCAAAACGAATTTTGATATTTTGCAAGAACTGTAAAAAATATATTAATAAATTAAATTATAAAATAATAAATTATATTCTTTAACTTTTATGTTCAATTGTATTCATAATATTTTTAAGGTTCTTTAAATGTACAATTAATTTAACCTACATTAATTAAAAGGTTACTGAAAAGTATAAACCTATTGAAAATTTATTAATATTTAGGCTTAAATACCTTTTATCACTTAGCTGGTCTGTGTGTTAGTAAATAACTCTTCCTTGTAGTTCCTGATTTTATATTCTTTGCTTCTCGAACTTGAATTAAAAGAATTGCAGAACTTTAACCTTATAGTATTGATTTTTTTTAGCATATTAATAAATTGAAGTGAGTTGTTGCAAAGATAACTTATTGATTAAATGTTCAAGTCAATAATTTAAAAACAAAACAATTAAATCGAAAACATCAAATTTTTATCAAAGCAGTAACAAAGAATTTCTAAGCATTAACTACAGTAGTATTGGCAACATTATATTGTACATTTTTAATATTATACAATTATATATTTAATATTATCCAATTTACTTTTTTACATTTTAATTATTTGTATCGCGTTATTTATAGTTAATTTTATATTACATTTTTGTATAATATCATTTTATTAAAATTAAAAAATTCTTAATTCAAAGTAAATTTAAATACCAATATTGCTCCAATGTTGGATACCAATGTTCCAAACCACAATGACTATCAATATTGGATAAACGTTTGATACCAACGTTCAAAACCAATAATGGGTACCAATATTGGTTCAACGTTGGGTGCCAACGTTCAAACCAATAATGAGTACCAACATTGGTCCGACGTCGGTTACCAATTTTGATTCAACGTTGGGTACCAACATTGGTCCAACGTTGGGTACCAATATTGATTCAACGTTAGGTACCAATATTGATTCAACGTTGGGTACCAATATTGATTAAAACGTTGGGTACCAACATTGGCCCAACGTTGGGTACCAACATTGGTCCAACGTTGGGTACCAATATTGATTCAACGTTGGGTACCGATATTGATTCAACGTTGGGTACCAACATATTGGCCCAACGTTGGGTACCAATTTTGATTCAACGTTGGGTACTAAAATTCCAAACCAACTATGGCACAGGGATGGGCGATTCTACTTGATTCTCTAAAATTTATTCAATTCTTTTTTTAAAATATCGATTATTTATTTATTACATTTTTGTATAATATCATTTTATTAAAAATTTAAATTAAAAAATTCTTAATTCAAAGTAAATTTAAATACCAATATTGCTCCAACGTTGGATACCAACGTTCCAAACCACAATGACTATCAATATTGGATAAAAATTTGATACCAACGTTCAAAACCAATAATGGGTACCAATATTGGTTCAACGTTGGGTGCCAACGTTCAAACCAATAATGAGTATCAATATTGGTCCAACGTTGGTTACCAATTTTGATTCAACGTTGGGTACTAACATTCCAAACCAACTATGGCACAGGGATGGGCGATTCTACTCGATTCTCTAAAATTTATTCGATTCTTTTTTTAAAGTATCGATTATTAATCGATTCTTGAAGAATCGATACTCCAGAAACAAAGAATCGATACTCCAGAAACGAAGAATCGATACGACTATACGACAGCACTTATATGAATTACGAAAATATTCTGTATTAAGTGGTTACAAAACTGCAACGTTTCGTTTTGGCTATCTTAAATTATAGTTAATAATTACCTTTAGCAGCTTTCCCTGTTAAAAAAATTCACGCTGATTCAGTACTGATTTCATATTGAAATCAATATGAAATCATCATTGCATCAATATAACATCATCACCGAATCAGAGTAAAATCAGTACTGAATCAGCAGTAACTTTTTCCCAAATCGCAGAATGGAATTGGTACAGAATCAGTGCAAAATCAGGATTGAATCAGTACAAAATCGGTATTGAATGTTTACTGAATCTGCGATGAATCAGAGTTACACGCAGAGTAATAAAACAATAAAAGTTCATTTATATGTGATTAATAAAAGTGATTAATCACATACCGTAACACGTGTTTAATCACATGATTTTTTACATGTTAAATAACGTGATTATTTCGTTGTAAATTTCCAAGAGAAAAGTATGTAGTATAATTCTCTAAAAAAAATTAGGTAAAAACAAATAAAATTGTCAAAAAAACATAAAATAGATAAAAAAAAGTATTACACATTTTTCTGTTTATGTTAGTTATTCACCCATCCACTTATTAACCGCGGTCAATGCTGCTTAACTTTCAGGATCAATCATTTCTCAGTCTATTCTCAATGCTACATTCACAAACAGTTACAAAGATAATAAAAACATATTTGTAGACATCTCAAAAAGCCCAATTAGAATTTATTTTAATGGTATTAATTTTAATGGAATAAACATATTTTTAAAAATGTGGACAATTTCATACAAGTTAAAATTTTAATGCACACATCGGTACCATATTAGAAAAACAATATATATTTAGTAAAATATTGAAGCAAATTCATATTAATTGTAACTAGGTTTTTTGAAACGTCTACAAATATGTTTTCATTATTTTCGTAACTGTTTGTGAATGTAGCAGATAGAAGATAGTAAATCAAACAATAAAAATACTAAAATCAGTATGCATGGAAGTAATAACATCTCTTTAAGATTATATTATTTAACATTTCAAGTATATATATTTCATAAATCCAATTGTTAAATATCAAAAACACCTTCTACAAAGGTGTAAAAATTCGCAAGTATGGTGTAATTTCAATCACACTTTTAAAATTGTTATCTAATAGTTTAATATCTTTAATTTGTCGCAAATCCTTTCCTACTTAAAAATTACTAAAAATATTTTTTATTAACAATATTAGGTATATGATTCTTACAAAGTTTCTGCTATAGAAATTACTAAAATTAAAATAAAAACGACAAGTATTTTGTAGCATATAATAAATCTAATTTTAATTAAAAATTTATATATTACTGAAACATTATAAAAAGTTCCCCAATAGACAAAGTTGCACAGACAAAACTTCGTTAAAACTTGCTACACAATTTTTGAAAACAACTTGTGTTAAACTTGCTAACAAGACTTTACATAATAGTGACGTGTACCTAAATTTTATGTAAAATTGTTAAAAAAAGTTGCAACAAATAATTGCTATAAATTTGCTAACAAATAAGGACGCAGATTTAGATTAATTTGTTATTTAACTCTGCTGCACGAGTTGATATAATTTTGGTATATATTTGCTAAGAAATATATCATAATCTGAGAAATTCTTTTTCAGCAAATTGGTAGCAAAATTAAATCAGTAAATGCTTACATAGTGCAGTATATTGCAACAAGATTTGATGATAATTTGTTGCTATTTTGCAATCATGAAAATAATAATTTCAATGTATTTTTTATTCAAGAAAATCTGTGTTTTTGTGAAGTATTTCAAGTTTTGTTACTTTTTTTGCAATTTTAAGAGTCTAACACATTTACTAGTTGTGGCGGTGCGACGTGCGATCTAGTTGCACAAAAATAATATAAGTATTTGCCATTATATTTACTTAAAATATTATTTCAACAAAATAAAAGCACATTTATAACAATACTTGCTATTTAAAAAGTAATAATTTTATGCAACAATTGACTTTAATTTTTTATAAATTTGCTGTCACTATTTTCATGTAAATGATTTGAAGCAAATTTATAATAAATAAGGACTTACATTGACGCAAATTTTGGATAAACAGGTACAAATTTTTTTTGCAAAGTTGCTGTCAGTTTGCAATCATATGTCTATTGGGGTTATTATTAGTTTTGCTAAACAATCTTTTGTAATACATAATCCAATCGTTATATACAAAAGACTCCTTCTGCGAAGGTGTAAAAATTCGCAAGTATGATGTAATTTCAATTACACTTTAGCAATTCTTATCTTACTTTATAAAAACTTACTGCAACAGAAAGTAATGAAATCTTTAATACCATTAAAATAAATTCTAATTGGGCTTTTTGAGATGTCTACAAATATGTTTTTATTATCTTTGTAACTGTTTGTGAATGTAGCATTGAGAATAGACTGAGAAATGATTGATCCTGAAAGTTAAGCAGCATTGACCGCGGTTAATAAGTGGATGGGTGAATAACTAACAAAAACAGAAAAATGTGTAATACTTTTTTTTATCTATTTTATGTTTTTTTGACAATTTTATTTGTTTTTACCTAATTTTTTTTAGAGAATTATACTACATACTTATCTCTTGGAAATTTACAACGAAATAATCACGTTATTTAACATGTAAAAAATCATGTGATTAAACACGTGTTACGGTATGTGATTAATCACTTTTATTAATCACATATAAATGAACTTTTATTGTTTTATTACTCTGCGTGTAACTCTGATTCATCGCAGATTCAGTAAACATTCAATACCGATTTTGTACTGATTCAATCCTGATTTTGCACTGATTCTGTACCAATTCCATTCTGCGTTTTGGGAAAAAGTTACTGCTGATTCAGTACTGATTTTACTCTGATTCGGTGATGATGTTATATTGATGCAATGATGATTTCATATTGATTTCAATATGAAATCAGTACTGAATCAGCGTGAATTTTTTTAACAGGGTTCTGGGTTCGCCGAAACGTTGGCGAATAGTGGTGCTTTTACGGCCAAATATATATTAATTAAATATTAATCGTAATAAATGCAACCTGAGTTGCTTTGATATTTATTTTAGAGAAAAATGTTAATAACTGCTATGTAGAAAATTATTATATTGTGATCATAAGCAAGAAATAGATATAAAAGGAAAAGCATTTATTAGACGTAAAATTAAAACTTATATTTTCAATTTGCCGACCACTCTAAATAAATGTTGTAAATTTATGAAAAGAAGAAAAATGTCTGAGGAAATATGGATAAAACAGGTATTCAACAAAATATACTGTATATATGTTTTATGTAGAAAACTCTTTAATTTATTTTCAATTAATACAAAAGTAAAAAAAAATGTATAATTATATTTTTATTTATTGATTGTGCACTTTCGATCGTTTAAGAGTTTATTAATTTTTCCTTTTTTATATAGAACATTTTATTCCGTAAATGCGAGCCATTGTAATTTGCAATTCAATTATATATATAAAAAAAATATATATGTAACAAAAAAGAGAAATGCTGATGAAACTGAACGGAATTAATAAAATGAAAATTACCTACCCGAGTTCTACCCGAATACAAAAGGGATGAAAATATTAGTCAGGAAGGTAGGATTTTAAACTATTTCGCGCACTTTAGAAGGAAGATTAGAGGCCAGCAAAAACCTGGAGACCCTTTGGGTTCAAGTACGTTAGGCCTAGGGCCGACGGACGATCCCGGTCACACAGGACGAGTCGAAGACTCTTTTTATTTTGCTTCGTGGGCTCGGGTTAGTGGACTTATTAACAAAAAAAAAGAATAGTAATATAATACTATCCAAAAGGCTAGCCGAGGCCTGCCTACCCAGTTTGGCCTATTGGCGTAATCCTGGGGGATATTAATTATATTATCAGGAGATAATTATATCTCCTTAATTACCCAGCTTACATTTTACTCCTTGGCTGGTACCGGACACAGGGTGGTCCTCTGGGAGCGGCTTCCTTCGACGTCGAGGGACGAGAGCAGAGAGCTCGAGAAAAGGAAAAGAAAAAAGCCTATTGTCCGCTGTGCGCACGTTAATAAAGCAAACGGCTGAGCTTTGGCGGCGCGACCAAGTACCGCTTGCGCAATAGCTCATTTACTTACAATTTCTTAAAAGGTTGACGCAGCCCTACTCAGCCATCTACTTTACCATACCGCGCGCCCCGTTGTCTAAGCTTGCAGAGAAAGCCCCGCCCGCGAGAGAGTCTAGCCTAGAGAGAGAGAGTACGCGTGATGCTACTATAGCTAAACCGAACTTTCTATAGTTAGTGTATGTAAAAAGGAATTAAAATATAATATTCTTTTAGTGGCCTATAGAAAAATTATAACGCGCTCTCCAAAGCGATGCTATGCGGTGCGAGTTTCAATGTACTTGCTTGTATCGAGACCTTCAAACGTCCGCATACCAACGCTTGAGAGAGCCCGATTTTTTTTTTTTAAACTAATTAAATAAAAACATAAATCTTTTCGTTACTTGGTTTCTCTCTTGGCTGACTTGAATTTGCTTAGTAGCGGCGAGTTGCCTGGAGCCAAGATATCGATTCATTTTACCTATGAATCGGTACCTTGCATAGCCCCCCACTAGATTATAAATTTAATCAATCATAAGGGATTAAATTTATAATCTAGGACTAAATTCTTGAAAATACTGCGTTATGACTAGAAATTTGGGCTCCTAGCCATGTTGAAAAACTACGTCAAGAACTTAAGTGGCCCGGGTCTGGGTCTAAGGGCTGTTTAAGGTCCATTTCCCTTTGCAGGACCTAAACTCTCCAAAAAAAAATGTTATATGCATATTGATAAAAAAAATAGGGTGAGAGGTATATTAAATTAAAAAAAAAAAAGACTGCGTTATAAATAAAAATTTGCTTATTTATTTATAGGTTAAACTAGATTTTAGGGTTGCCTTCCAATAAGGACTAGGGGCTGTTTAATGTCCGTTTCCCCTTGCAAGACGATCAATCTAAAACATCTCTTCCCAATTCGGTGGTGCATGCAATTCGAGAAGGTCAGTGCTGACGAGTTCTGCAGATGTTCTTCGTTTTCTTTTTGCTCCTTTGTTGTTCTCAATAAAACTCCTTCTCACTCTCTCCTGCTCTTCCGGAGGAATCTCCGCGGGCACTTGCTCTGGAGACCGTGATGCATGCCCGTATGTCTTAAACAGACTCTCCAAGAGCATGTCCTCCTTCTGAGCAAGGGAAGGGCGAGGAAAGATTTTTAATTTCTTTGCCGAAGAGTTCTGAGCGGGTGCATCCGGATGGTATAGACGAGTCAGCTCCTCATCTCTTTCCTCATCAATTTTTGCCAACTCCCATTTCAAATGCGAAATTCGCTTTTCGTACCACAGAATCTGTCGCTGTATCCGCCTCCGAATTTGTCGTCTCTGTCTCTTTGTGGACATAATAAGGCCGGAGCTGTACAGAGTGAAAAATTCCTCTAATCAAATCGCTATTTACATACTTAACTTCGAAGGTACAACTATGACTAATGCGATTTATTTGATAGGGGCCTTCGTATAAAGAAAGAAATTTCGCACATATCCCTTGGACGGCATCCGAGATATTACAAGCCTTGACTAAGACCAGGTCACCCACGGCATATGTCACCGGGGTAATCGATTTATTGATTTTTTCTGCTCTTTTTAATCCCTTTTTTGATATTTTTTCATAGACAAGATGGATTTTTGTTTCATATGGCAAGTCTTTACGTGGCGGTAGTGCAACCCACTTCTCCCAAAAGCGTGTAGGTTTTTTATTAAATTGTAATTCATAGGGCGTTATTTCTGTTGTATCATGATAACTCTCGTTGATAGCTTGTTCGATAAATGGGACGAAATTTGCCCATTTCTTGTGTTTATCCGATATCAAAGTTCTAAAAAACCGACCAATTTCTTTATTATTGCGCTCTACGATATTGCTTTTGGGGTTACGAATTGCCGAAAAGATGGGCTTAATTCCAGCTTTTATTAACCGACTTGTCCATATTCGCGAAGTAAATTGGGCCCCATGATCTACCTGAACCTTGGAGGGTTTGCCATATTTAGGAATGTATTCTAAAAAGAGTTTGTTGATGACAGTGGATGTTGTAGCCTTTTTAATCGGGTATAGGACGAGAAATTTAGTAAAGACATCCAAAACTGCGAGAATATGACGTACTCCTCCCCGGCTTGGAGGCAATGGACCGTAAAAATCAATTGATAGATGTTGGTTTGGGGCAGTTGGAATGATCGGCTTTGTATACGACGCTGTGTTGTGCGTGTATGTTTTATTACGCTGACAGGAATCACACGTGCGGATAATACTTGCGACTAATTTTCTAGCCTTTGGGAAGTAAAACGCTTCTACAAAGGTTTGATAACATTTTGTTGTACCGATATGGCCAAATAATTCATGAATTTCATTTATCAGATTAATTGCAATTTCCTTTGTTAACACGATTGTAAGCTTATCGATAGGGCCTTTCATTAATCTGTTCTCGTGTATTACAAAATCTTTAATTTTGACGCCATTCCGCAATTTGTCTAGAATGATTTTAAGTCGAGAATCATTTTGCTGCTCGTTTGAAATATTGACAAGGAGTTTTCTTAGATTTGAGTCCGGTGATCTTAGCAGGCTTAGTGCGATGGTAGCTTCCGGTGCCTGTGTGAGAGGTTTGATTAACCGACTAAAAGCATCTGCGATAATATTACTATTTCCCGGGATATATTCAATTGTATAATTATATTCAGATATTGCATACATCCATCGTGTTAAACGCCCGCTCACGAATCTGCACGACATCAAGAAACTAAGAGCTTGATGATCCGATCGAATAATTATCTTAGAGCCCAGGAGAAAATGTCTAAATTTCGTTAACGCCCACACTATAGCCAGCAACTCTAACTCCGTCGTGAAGTAACTTATTTCGGCACCTTTTAAAGATCTGCTGGCGCATGCAACGATGCGATGCTGTTGATTATTATCTAATTGACTTAAAACGGCGCCTAAAGCATATCCGCTAGCATCGGTAGTTAGGAAGAAAGGCTTCTCTCGGAACGCGTGATGTAAAAGAATATTTTCAGTGATTAGCGATTTTGAAGCATCAAAAGCTTTTTGATGTATATCAAGCCATTTATATTTGCTACCCTTTTTCAATAGATTTAATAGTGGAGAGACAGTGTCAGCTAACAAAGGAGTGAATCTAAAGCAAAAATTATTAGACCTAGGTAACCTCGAAGTTGTCGAATATTTTTAGGGGGTGTGAAGTTTTGTATCCCTTGTACCTTATCAGGATCGGGTCGGATTCCGTGAATTGATAAAATAAACCCTAGGAATTTAATTTCTTGGCGAAAAAAGACGATCTTGTCGAAATTTACCGTTACGTTGTTTTGCGATAACCTACGAAAAATTTTTTCTAGGTGTACTAAATGTTCGTCGAAAGTGCAAGAGAAAATGAGCCAATCATCAGCAAAGTCCGCAATAAACGCATCGAGTTCAGATAGGGTTGCTTCTGAAGCCCTACGCAGAGCGGCCATGCTAACCTTTGTACCAAATGGGACTACTTTAAATTGATATGTTTTGCCGCGATGTAAAAATCCCGTATATTTGCGCGAGTCTTCATGCAGCTCTATCTGCCAAAAGCTTGCCGTTAAGTCGATCGAACTCATAATCCCTATACCGTGAATTCGAGATATAACCTGATCGATATCCTCAGGGCCGTCATGGTCATCTTGGAGGATTTTATTTAATTCACGAGCGTCGAGGCAAAGTCTAATTGATCCGTTACGTTTGATGACAGGTACTAAAGGGTTTATGTAAGGGCTTGTACTGCGTTCGATAATATTTAGGTGAATCATTCGTTTTATTTCCTCATCAATTCTTTCTCTATATTGGATAGGAATCGGATATGATTTATGAAAGTACGGAACTTCATTTTTTAAAATGAATCTATATGCAAAATTACGAAATCTTCCTGGCTCTTTACTAAAAATACTCCGATAATCGGTGATTAGTTTTCTTAATTTGTTTTTATCTCTCTGATCCTTGAAATTTATTGAATTTAATTTATTTTCGAGCTCATCATCTGTCAAATTGCCTTTTGAGATGTCTCGTTTTAGATCATCCGTTACAATAACCTCGATATGATTTACAATCTTTCGGTCGTTTTCTTCTACTTGGGCCGATATAAACGAAAAAACGTGGTTTACTGATGAACCATTGGAATTAATAATACATTTCTTTTTTCCCGTATCAATGACCAAACCCATTTTCTCCTGCAAGTCTATGCCGATAATACAGTCTCGTATCAGTCTAGGAATAACTAAAAAGGTTGCGGATATTTTAAAATTATTTGCAACGAACTCCGGTAAGATTTGTTTCTTTATATTGACTGATTTTTCTCCTGTGAACCCCGTTACCTGTAGTCCTGATATAGGGAGCGTCGGACATGATTTAAAACGAGTTATATTTTCATTATAAAAATGCTCGGAAATACAAGTAACTCGACTGCCCGTATCTACGAGAGCTGAAGTTTCTACACCTTGAATGGAAATCGCTATCTCAGGGCAAACTGTTGAGGGTCGCTTTATTGGTTGGGCGTCGTCCTCTGATAATAGAAAATCACGAGTTTTATTAAATACAGAATTACACGATAAGAGCTTACCGCCTATATCCGAAAAATATGAATGAGATGTTGTACTCAGAGTTGGTCGGTTTGGACTCTCACAGCCTAACCTGGACCTATCCGAGGCTTCTGGTACAACCGTACTTAGTTTTCCGCATTTTGTAAATCAGAATCATGGTCGTATTGCCGGTTATCCCGATTTATCTCTATTTCGTTGATATGACGAGGCGGGTAATCGTGACTAGCAGTCGTTTGTCGAACTCGGTTTCTGTTTGGACTAGGCGTAGTATCTCTTCGGTAAGTTTGTGGTTGATTTTCCCGATGGGGAGAGAAAAATCTCCGCGGATAATTCTCCCTAGGGGTCGAAGAAGTAAACCTATCTAAACGTTCATTCGACGAACGGTTTTGATTGTCCGAGAAACTCACGAACTTAGTATTTCCGACAGAAGAATTTAACATTCCGACCGAGTCTAAATTATCCAATAAGGAAATTAATTGGTCGATCGTTTGGATCCCTCGAGACGGGACGGCAATTTGCACTTGGTCGTCAAAATGCCTGGATAAACATTCAACAACAGATTTCTCTGTCGGAGGATCATCCAGCATTTTTACCTCGTTATGCAATTTAAAGACATATTCACTGCGCGATAGATTGCCGTCGGCTCGATAAAATCCGAACTCAAGATTGCGTTTAATTTTCATTTGGACTTCGCCGTTCCAATATCGATTCTTAAACCGATCTTCAAAATCCTTAATTGTCTCGATTCGAGGTTCGACATGATCCCACCAATCTTTATACCTTTTAACGATTGACTAATTATGTGTTTAAAATTATCTCTCGTTGCATCTACTGCCTCTAAATATCTAACAATCAAGGAAAGGTATTGCATGGGTTTTTCATAAGCCGCTGCTTGGAATACTGGCAAATCTAACTTAAAAGGGTATAAAGCTTTGTTATTGGGGACTGTGCCGATTCTTCACGTCGCTAACCGGTTAATTTCCGTCCGTGTATTTTGAATTTGGTCAATACACGTCTTTATATCTTTTTGGACATCTACGACCTTTTCACTTTGTAATTCGGCTTGCTTGACGGCTTTTTCTGCTAAATCACGGGTGCGAAATGCTAATTCGTGCGCGTCGTTACTTATGCGCGAAATATATTCGATGTCGGCTTCATGTTGCTCTAACTGTTCTGTGCGCTTATCGCCGACGTCGATTAATCTCGCACTCCATGATGCAAATTTCGCGCACATCTCATTTAGCTTATCGACACGTACTTCTACCCCTTCGGCGCGCTGCTCAAGTTTTTTATTTCGTGCATGCAAAGTTATAAGGATCTGGGAAAGTTCCTGCCGCATTTCTTTAAAAGGGTCCTGCCCCCCAGCTGGACCGTACAGAGAGTCTCGTCTCTGTGATTCTGACATCGTACGCCTACGATTGGCGGGATGCTGGGATTCCGTTCGCGAGGTTTGATCGATTATTTCCGACGGGATGTTTGGCGACAAATGTGATTTGCGCTCTGTTGGTTCGGCACCTTGATCTTTAAAATCTTCCCGCGAGGAAACTATTTGTACACCTGATTGTTGAACAGGAGCCCCCTCTCTGTTCTGTGGGCTATCAGATGCTGAGAATTCAGAGGATTCTCTATTATTTGACGCGGCGAGTGATCTCAAACCTTGTCTGCCCTTTTGGACGTGGGTTGCACTATCCTGGGAGAACCTACTAGCCAGATTCGTTTTGGCCCGGGGTTTTCCTCCTCTACCACGCGTGTGCGATTTATTGGTCATTTTATTTAATTGTTCAGGTCAATCAGCTTATCTTTAATTTTATGCTTACACGACTATCAGCTGTTACGTATAATGTTCTATATATGTTGCTGAAATTAGGAAATCGAAGTTAAAGATTAGTTAAAAACTATAAATGATTAATTCTTTAGCTAAATTATTTTGCTGAATACCTATGATTTTTTTTTACCATTTCCCCACAAGGGATGCCATTCTGCAACGTTTCGTTTTGGCTATCTTAAATTATAGTTAATAATTACCTTTAGCAGCTTTCTGGGTTCGCCGAAACGTTGTCGAATAGTGGTGCTTTTACGGCCAAATATATATTAATTAAATATTAATCGTAATAAATGCAACCTGAGTTGCTTTGATATTTATTTTAGAGAAAAATGTTAATAACTGCTATGTAGAAAATTATTATATTGTGATCATAAGCAAGAAATAGATATAAAAGGAAAAGCATTTATTAGACGTAAAATTAAAACTTATATTTTCAATTTGCCGACCACTCTAAATAAATGTTGTAAATTTATGAAAAGAAGAAAAATGTCTGAGGAAATATGGATAAAACAGGTATTCAACAAAATATACTGTATATATGTTTTATGTAGAAAACTCTTTAATTTATTTTCAATTAATACAAAAGTAAAAAAAAATGTATAATTATATTTTTATTTATTGATTGTGCACTTTCGATCGTTTAAGAGTTTATTAATTTTTCCTTTTTTATATAGAACATTTTATTCCGTAAATGCGAGCCATTGTAATTTGCAATTCAATTATATATATAAAAAAAATATATATGTAACAAAAAAGAGAAATGCTGATGAAACTGAACGGAATTAATAAAATGAAAATTACCTACCCGAGTTCTACCCGAATACAAAAGGGATGAAAATATTAGTCAGGAAGGTAGGATTTTAAACTATTTCGCGCACTTTAGAAGGAAGATTAGAGGCCAGCAAAAACCTGGAGACCCTTTGGGTTTAAGTACGTTAGGCCTAGGGCCGACGGACGATCCCGGTCACACAGGACGAGTCGAAGATTCTTTTTATTTTGCTTCGTGGGCTCGGGTTAGTGGACTTATTAACAAAAAAAAAGAATAGTAATATAATACTATCCAAAAGGCTAGCCGAGGCCTGCCTACCCAGTTTGGCCTATTGGCGTAATCCTGGGGGATATTAATTATATTATCAGGAGATAATTATATCTCCTTAATTACCCAGCTTACATTTTACTCCTTGGCTGGTACCGGACACAGGGTGGTCCTCTGGGAGCGGCTTCCTTCGACGTCGAGGGACGAGAGCAGAGAGCTCGAGAAAAGGAAAAGAAAAAAGCCTATTGTCCGCTGTGCGCACGTTAATAAAGCAAACGGCTGAGCTTTGGCGGCGCGACCAAGTACCGCTTGCGCAATAGCTCATATACTTACAATTTCTTAAAAGGTTGACGCAGCCCTACTCAGCCATCTACTTTACCATACCGCGCGCCCCGTTGTCTAAGCTTGCAGAGAAAGCCCCGCCCGCGAGAGAGTCTAGCCTAGAGAGAGAGAGTACGCGTGATGCTACTATAGCTAAACCGAACTTTCTATAGTTAGTGTATGTAAAAAGGAATTAAAATATAATATTCTTTTAGTGGCCTATAGAAAAATTATAACGCGCTCTCCAAAGCGATGCTATGCGGTGCGAGTTTCGGTGTACTTGCTTGTATCGAGACCTTGAAACGTCCGCATACCAACGCTTGAGAGAGCCCGATTTTTTTTTTTTAAACTAATTAAATAAAAACATAAATCTTTTCGTTACTTGGTTTCTCTCTTGGCTGACTTGAATTTGCTTAGTAGCGGCGAGTTGCCTGGAGCCAAGATATCGATTCATTTTACCTATGAATCGGTACCTTGCAAAACTTAAAACACGACAAGTGGTTTACAATACTTAGAACACGAAAAACGGGAAAGAAGCACTGAGCAGAGCAGGATGATGTAAGAACCATGCGCGGTGCCCGACCGTATTTCAATTTACGACGTTGAAAAATGTATAAGAATCAAAGACTGAGTACTGATAATATGATAATATAAAAATAGTAATAGTGAATTAGTGTCTATAAGTAAACAGAAATCTGTATAATCATAGAGGCTATTAGTATGTACAGCATAGCTATTACATTACAGCATAGATTAACGAAAAACTAATTTTGAAAACTTAATCTCCAAGTATTTTCAATTTCAAATTTTCGACCCAATTTTTTGTATAAGATTATATAAATGTTTATCTAATACAACGGTAAGTATTTTGTAGATGTCAATAGAAATTTTTTATATATTTATTAGAGTTTCATTTTCAGTAATTTTATTATTCATTATTAAATATTCCACATAGAATTTGTGACTCTAGACAATACTTTTATAAAAACACCTTCCACGAAGGTGTCAACATTCGCAAGTATGGTTTCCAATCACACTTTTAAAAATGTTATCTGATAAAAAAACCTTTAATTCTTACTCCGATCCTATTTCTACTTATATTTTGCTTAAACTCCATAAAGTTTCTGCAATAGAAAATACTGAAATCAAATCGACATAAGCAACAATTATTTTTAATTAAATATTTATATATTTTTTTTGTTTACACTCCGTAAAAAGTTTCTGCAATAGAAAGTACTGAAATCAAAGCGGACCCACACAGCATGAAATGTTACAAAATATTACTTTGAAATATATCATTGGATTATTACATAAATATATTAATGAAATATTTCAAGCAATATTGAAAATATTTAAAATTGGAATATTTCAGAGAATATTGCAACAGCATAAATACAATGTTTATTTAAAGAGAATAAAAAAAAGAAGTTTTCTTTTTATCAGTTTTGTGGAAATTAATAAAAACTTTTAATGGAGTTTAAGCAAAATATATAAAAGTTTATAATTAAAAAAAATACAATGTAATATATGGTAAAAAATACTTGTCGAGTATTCCCCACACAGCACAGAATATTACGTCAATATTACGGAAATATTTCATATTAAGATTCGGAATATTACAATAATATTAGAATGAAAGATTACTGAAATATTGTTATGTCCGCGAATTTCTTACTTTGTAATATTCCATGCATTATTACGGAAAAATTTTTGTAATATTGTGTGAAACATTTCGCGAAATATTCCAGTAATATTGATGAAACATTTCAAGTACTTGCTTAAAAATGCATACGAATATTACGTTAATCTGACTGGAATATTTCAGTGTAATATTTTGCGAAATATTCCAGAAATATTAAAGAAATATTTTAAATACTTACTTGGAAAGGATCACTGAAATATTACGTTAACATTACTTCAATATTTCAGTGTAATATTTGAAGAATTATTTCTGAAATACTGATAAAACATTTCAAGTAGTTAATTGGAAAATACTATTGAAACGTATCGTTAATCTTACTGCAATATTTCAGTGTAATATTTGAAGAAGTATTTTTGAAATACTGATGAAACATTTTTTTCATCAAGAAGTATTGATAAAATATACTCAGCGAAATATTACCGTAATATTTCTAAAACATTTAATTTTGTTTTGTCCTGAAATTTTTATTTAATATAAATAAAATAATTGGAATTTATGATGCAGAAGGTTTGACGAAATATTTCATTAATACGTCCGAATCTTTGCAATATAATATTTTATGAAATATTTCAAAAATATTGGTATTTTGGATTCTAGATTGAATATGCTATGGATAAATGATACAATAATTTCTTTTAGGTAACTATATTAACTAATATTTTTCATCACGGACATAAAAATATTATATTTTTATGATAATTTGTTAAATAATATATGTATTACAGGGGTCAAAATTTGTAAATAAGTTAATAAGTACCATTTTTACAATTTCGCTAAATTAGAAAATAATTGAGGTCGTAATATGGTTACCATGTAAATTTTTCCTGTTCTAATACTATCTTATGTGAATGAAGTCATACTGTGCTAGTGCAACTAAGAAAAAACATACATCTATCTGGTAATAAACCTGGGTTGCAATAAAAATATTTCTTTTATCACTGAAGTTCCTAATAAGTAGTTGAAATAGTATATTAAAATAGGAAATAAAATTTAAACATTATTATGATGTACAAAGTAGATAGATTATTTATTAGTTTATTATTATTAAATTATTATTATTATTATTGATTAGATTATTATTTGTAGTAGTAGATTGTTCACTACAATACAATATTACATTGCAATATTACTTATTCGGCAGGCGGTTGCATGAGCTCGAATTTCCTTCTAGAATTGCTTCTGCTGAAATTAAAAACATAATTATAAATTAAAAATAGAATTAACAAAACATATTATTATTTTTCTAAAATATAAATATTCTAATTATAATTCATAATTAGAATAATTACCTATAAACAATTATAATGTATATTCAACAACAAAAAACAATTTTACGCAAAAGCTCGCTTAAAAGTAATATATAAATGTTTATTTTAATTCATTTAAAATATAGATTTAAATATTTTAATATTATTTTTTTCATGAAGATATATATATATATTTGTTTTAGGTGTGCCCCACTCTGTCAATCTCCCCCCTGATAATATATATATATATATATATGGGTGGTTCTCTGTGACATCGAAGATGAAAAAAATAAATATTGCTATAACTGTGGGAATATGTTTTAGAGGTATCCAGTAGTTCTCCTGAATTTTTTCAGATTTTTTCTGGGCCACTATTTTAAGTTACAGAGAGTCAAAGTTGACATTTTAGCACTTTTTTGCAATATATGCCCATTTTCATGAATTTTTAGCTCCCAGGGGATGCATTTTTCACTAAAAACATAAGTATGACTTTTTTTGTAAAATTTTCCGAACTTTTCATTAAAAATACTTTTAAAGACATAAATGTATGCTGTCACACTCTTGTAAGCCATTTAAACCTTAAATAGTGAAAATCAGCAATTCTGCTCCGGACTCTGGTAACCTAATACTGTCTAAAAGATGTCTTTTTATAGTCAGAAATAGCCTAAAAATTTCCAGAGTGGGTCTAAATCTTTAAGATCACTTATGGTCAAAATATCCGGGAAAAGTGCCCGAAATATTAATAGAAATGTATATTTGTTGCCTTATAACGATGAATCTATTAGCATGATCATTGCAAAAAAATTTGTGCACTTACCTTGGAGTGGTAGAAAAGTATCTTCACTTGTTTCAGTATCCATCTAATCCCCTGTAAGCTGCTAAAAATACAAATATTATTATACAAATGTAAAAAATTAATTTTTAAACATTTATAATGCTGAATTTTTAGTTTTACATCCCTTACAAGAATTATAATACTAATCTGAAGGATTACTATAAATATATAAACATCATTATTACAATAACTGAATATACGTATTTAATACAAAAGATATATAAATAAATCGGATATATAATTATAATGAATAATATGATAACGTGACAGTATCAAGTTTGTGAAATCTAAACAATGTATTCCTGAATAATAATAATAATAATGTTGATACTTTTATAGTAATCCTTCAGATTAGTATTATAATTCTTGTAAGGGATGTAAAACTAAAAATCCAGCATTATAAATGTTTAAAAAATAAATTTTTATAATTTTATAATAATATTTGTATTTTTAGCAGCTTACAGGGGATTAGATGGATACTGAAACAAGTGGAGATACTTTTCTACCATTCCAAGGTAAGTGCATAAATTTTTTTGCAATGATCATGCTACTAATTTCATCGTTATAAGGCAACAAATATACATTTCTATTAATATTTCGGGCACTTTTCCCGGATATTTTGACCATAAGTGATCTTAATGATTTAGACCCACTATGGAAATTTTTGGGTAGTTTCTGACTATAAAAAGACATCTTTTAGACAGTATTAGGTTACCAGAGTCCGGAGCAGAATTGCTGATTTTCACTATTTAAGGTTTAAATGGCTTACAAGAGTGTGACAGCATACGATTATGTCTTTAATAGTATTTTTAATGAAAAGTTCGGAAAATTTTACAAAAAAAGTCATACTTATGTTTTTAGTGAAAAATGCATCCCCTGCGAGCTAAAAATTCATGAAAATGAGCATATAATGCAAAAAAGTGCTAAAATGTCAACTTTGACTCTCTGTAACTTAAAATAATGGCCCAGAAAAAATCTGAAAAAATTCAGGAGAACTACTGGATACCTCTAAAACATATTCCCACAGTTATAGCAATATTTATTTTTTTCATCTTCGATGTCACAGAGAACCACCCATATATATATATATATATATGTGGGCTAGTGAAGCTCGCCTCACATGGTGAACCGGGATAAGTGCGAGTTTTGCTGTTGCAGTGTAACGTGTTTAGGCTTTATCCTCGATAGCCAAGGATTACGGCCTGATCCAGAGAAAGTTTCGCCGGTTGTAGAATACCCAGAGCCCCGCAATTTCAGAGAATTGCGCCGGTTCCTGGGAATGGTCGGGTTGTACGCCAGGTTCATTGAGAAGGACTCCGAGCTGAAGGTACCTTTGGTAAAACTTCTCCGTAAAAGCCAAGAGTGGACGTGGGGAGATTAGCAACAAGAGGCTTCCGACGCTCTGAAGAAAGCTCTCACCCAAGCGCCAGTGCTCGCCAGGCCGGATTTCAGTAAACCGTTTACGATCCAGTGCGACGCCAGTAATTTCGCCTTGGGAGCTGTCCTCACGCAAGAGAAGGATGATGGAGAACATCCAACCGTATATATCAGCCGAGTGCTGACGCCGACTGAGAAGAACTATACAACGTCGGAGAAGGAGTGTCTCGCCATGTTGTGGGCGATTAAGAAGTTGCGTCCGTACATCGAAGGCTACACCTTTACGGTCATTACCGACCATAGTGCCCTTCGATGGCTGCAGAATCTCAAGGACCCAATTGGCCGTCTTGCCAGATAAGCCTTGGAGATGCAGCAATGGTATCTTAAGATGCTGAAAGAAGTGCCAGATCGTCCAGCTAAATTCAATAGTTGGAAGGTAGAGAACGGCTTATTGTATCGCCATAGATACGATCCATTACTCGATCCAATAACTACGCCGAAAGAAGGTTGGAGGCTAGTTGTGCCAGCAGACCATCGCCAACAAATGCTACAGGAGTCGCACTGTGTCACGTTTGCTGAGCACTTAGGGATTGAGAAGACATACGATAAACTGGCCAGAGAGTATTATTGGAAGGGCATGTGGTATGACACCCATAACTTTGTACGTAGTTGTCAGACTTGCCAGCAATACAAGGTATCGCAGACAGGACCCGTCGGATTAATGGGAAGCCGAATCGTAGAGAGACCATGGGCAGTAGTAGCCGCTGATCTCATGGAATTTCCACCAAGTAAGATTTCTTCTCCAGGTGGATTGAGGTGAAACCTCTGTGATCAGCAGATGGAAAGTCGGTTGCGGGGGCGTTCGAGGAATTAGTGTTATTCCGTTGGGAGACACCAGATTACTTTCTCTCGAATAATGGCCGGGAATTCGTCAACAAGTTGTTGAAAGCTACATTGGCGGAGTACGGGGTTAAGTACATCACGATGCCTCCGTACTTTCCCCAGGCTAACCCGGTCGAGAGAAGTAATAGAACGCTGAAGGCTATGATAGCAGCATTTGTCGGTGGAGATCATCGGAATTGGGACGTGCACGTGCACGAATTTCGCCATGCCGTAAATACCACCGTACAATCATCCACTAAGGTGTCACCTGCCTTTTTAAATTTCGGCAAACACCCTAAGCCAGTAAAAAGTTTGAGGAGAGAAGTAGGTCATAAACCAGTCGTTAAAATTCCGCCGGAAGTATGGGAGGAGAGGATGAAACGTCTGGATGCCCTGCGAGACTTGGTAGCTCGACACATTGTTCAAGCACGTGCCAAGCAGGAAAAACAGTATAATAAAGGACGTAAAGATGTTAGTTTCACCGTCGGAGATTTAGTACTTAGACGAGTACATACGTTATCTAACGCCGCGAATAAATATTCCGCCAAACTTGCCCCCGAAATATGAAGGACCGTTCGATATCGTAGAAGTGTTGTCCCCTACAGTGTATGTATTGGGTAGTGGTGAAGGAAAAAGTCGGAAAATCGCGAAATCACATATCACCGAGTTAAAACGTTTCGTCCAACCCCGTAGGTGTGTGTTACAGAAGTAGAGAAGTATGTCACGTCCTTGTTATGTTAACTATCTGTTTTAGGTAAAAGAAGATGCCGAGTCGCCGAGTCAGCCGGAAGAATAGGGGTAAGGAGGGAGGCCATTCACCTTACCCAGAATTTGAATTCCAGGAGTCCTCCTGGAATCCGAAGGAGACGCCGGAGCGCACTCGACCGAGCGGAACCACCCATCGGCCTGAGGTGGGTTTCACCGAACCTGTCTGGCAAGGAGAACCCCTGGATGAGTTCATCCCATCCTCCGAGTCATCAGAGGAGGAGGATTCTAACCTCATGCAGGAAGACGAACTGCCCTTGCCAGCAGGTCAATCTGAGGAGCTGAACCGCGCAGCGGAGACCACCGCCCCATCCACCATGGCAAGTCGGGGAGCCATCCGACCTCGTTGCATGGTCCGGCTTCCACTCCGCCGAATCGGAATGCTGCCGGTGGTTACGCGGTGCCCGATAGCCCTAGCTGTCAGTGGGGTGAGAGCCCTGCGATTGCAATCGCTGCTCCGGCCAGTCCCCAGTACGCCAAAACCGCCGGCAGTAGAAGAGGAGGCTGTTCGTCAATTCTTAGTCGGTCTCCGACACCGTTAGGACCACCGAACCGTCGAGGTGAGGAGCCGTCACCAGCTCCGTATAGGCCCGATGCCGCACCTAAGTTTAAGACTAGGGGGGTAAAATTCAGCGGGATAGATATTATCCCCACCAACCATGACTTGGATCCACCCCCCTACGTCTGCCTTAATTGTTGGCACCGGGGCCATGACATGCGCCATTGTCCCCGCCCAGAGCAGTTACACTGCGAAAACTGTGAGCGGCGGCATGTGCATGCCTCCGAATGTCCCCGTTGCGCCCGAGCCTATGCGAAGTGGATCGTCCATCAAGGCGCACGGAAACCAATCAGGCGTAACACCACCCTAATAGCACTGTCCGCCTCGAAGACGTTTTTAAAACGTTTTTAAGCGTTTTAAACGTTTTAAAAACGTCTGATAACGTATTTAAGACGTTTTGTGCTGGCAGGGCACCACCGTATGCCGGCAAGGGAAGGGAGACAACCTGCCCCCGACGACCACAGCGACCACGAGGGTATCTCGCTGGGACGTAGGTCCGTCCGGGACATGGCAACTCCCCGGTCTTCCGGCGATCCAGACACCGTCGACACGGTCTATTTCACCAATCCCGGCGTCGGAGGAAGAAGATATGGCTGAACCACCGGCCCAAGAAGTTGCGGAGCGCCCGGTAGTCGAGGAGTTGGAGGGACAGGGGATAGTACCTAGCCATCGCGAATTTGAGGCGGCAGCTAACCCCGAACCGCCTGCAGCCGTATCCCCCGCCGAACTCCTGCAAGCCATTGAGGGTACTCGCCATCTGCCCGCGGATCTGCAAGAGAATATCCTCCGCAGACTACTCGGTAGTCAATAAGTCGACGAAGTTAGGAGAATAATCCCTGCCGGTGGTAGAGAAGAGGTTAGGGTAGGCCCTACGGCAAAATCACCCGTCAGGCAGCCCTAATAAGAAGTAGAAAGGAAAAGGAGAAACCGTCGGTAGTTGTGAGGAAGAAGAAAATATGTACATAGTGGAGTAAGGCCTAGAATATGAAGTAGTATATAAGAAGAAAACCGTCGGTAGTGGAGGAGGATACGCCGGAAGAGAGAGGAAATAGGTATAATAATATCATTTTTTTTTATTAATTATTCTATTTTCTATTTTTATTATTTATTTTAATTTTATAATGGTGGTGGTTTGTGATAAATGAATAAAAATCGAAGTGTGCAATTCGGTTCGATGCCCGTGCGAGGGAAGAAGTAGTATCGCGAATGAATCGTTATTAAGAGAATAATAGTAGTTGTACGAGTCATTTTAATTATAGAATTATGTAATTTGGGGTGAAAAGCTTTTGTTTAATGAGTAAAAGTAGTTAAAGTAAGATGTTGTAGTAAACAGAGGGACACCGGGGTGTTTCGGTTTAGGAGGGGGCTGTTTGTGACGTTGTAAAACGCACAACGCACAATTACATGCTCATGGCTTATATTTACAAGTCATGTACATGCATAAATTCACTTTACGTTAGCTCGCAATCGCGTTGCAGGTAGTGAATCCCTCGCTGGCGGACCGAAGTGCACCGATGCACTTTAAGCGAATATTGATACCCACGGTACGGGTATGTTCTAGCGACGGAACCGAGGAAAGACGCGACCGATACTCGACGGAAACATGTGGTTTCCGAGCCAGACCACGTCCGAGAGGTATCGTGAGCCAAGGACCGAGCCCAGGTCGTCTCACGATACCTGGTGTACCAACATCTGCTGATGTCAATAAGACGGGAGGTTAGGCGACGTTCTAATCTCAACCGTCACACGTGCTCAGTAGACGACGACGGTTGAGATGGCGCATGGGTGCGCGCACGTTCGAACTCCGTACAACTAGTCGTGAGAGCCAGGGTGCTCCCCCACCTTATACCCGTATGCCGGGGAACGCGGCACCGACGGCGACGATCGTGCGGCACTAGGCGAGGTGCGCGGGAAGGGGGGAATCACTCGAGCAGCGAGAGTGTTGCGCGCGCGAAGAGCTCGAGTGAGCAACCGTAGTGGGATTATGGGAGAGAGCGCGCGGAGCGAGGGGAGCGCGCGAGTAGAGTAGGAGTCACGGTATACCTAATGCATGCGTGCGAAGATATACCGCGGCATAATCGAATATATATATATATATATATATATATATATATATATAGATTTAGACGGTGCGCGCACACCTATGTATGCTTATATACTATTGTATATAGCGCGCGCATTGTATATTATATTAATTATTTTAGCTAGATCGCGTCGTTAATTAATTAAATAAAAATATGTAGATCCGTCGGTAGAGTTTGGGGCGATTTGTAATAATTTTAGAATATGTATATAGTTGTAAATAGTTGCTGAAAATAAATTTTAACTGTTGTATGAGTGTTTGTCGAGATAGTTAGTATTAATAACATAGAGGCTAGGCACGGGACGGCAGCACCGACCGGGTTACCGATATGGTAATTATTTATTTGTATTGCGCGCCTTCCGAGTGCCAGGGATGATTGGTTGCGTGATCGACTCCATAATTAACAGGTTGGTGGTGACGTAAACCACTATTATTGGATAATCGGCCTTGACGGAAATAAGATCAAAGCTGATTACGCGTATCGATCACGCAATCAACCGCCATAATCAACGCCGGTAGATAAGGAGTAGAGTAAGATAGAGAAGGATGGCGATAGGGTGGGGAGGAAAATTCTTAATTTGGGAGGATCAAGCCACGCCGCGAGCCGGATGAAGAAGCGGGTCTCGACGATTCGCTACCTGATCGTCCGACGAGATAGTCGTAATTTATTGAGTAGTATTTTGAGGCGACGTAGCCATTTTTCTCATTTTGTTATTAGTAGAGTAGAGTTGTCGAGAAGTAGAGTCGAGTGGAGTTGTATTGGAGTTGTGGAGTATTAATTAGGCGAGTAAATTACGGTTAGCCCAACGGGCGGCCGAATTATTATTAATTATTATTAATTATGGAACCACGTCTGTCAGACAAACAATACGGTTTTAGAAAAGGAAGATCACCCGAAGATACGATAAAAAGAAGACGCACATATGAGGTTTTACCCAGCATAGACGAAAGGCTAGCAAAGTTTTGGTTTAGACCGAGTAAATGGCTAATCCAAATACTCAGTGGACATGGGAATTTCCAATCTTTTAGGAAAAGATTTAATTTTGTAGAGTCCGACCTATGCAGTTGTGGAGAGGCAGACACCCCTGAACACGCTCTATGGACATGTGTGAAGTATGAAACAATACGGCATAAATATGTACAGGATATGGAAGAAGCAGCTAGAAACACGAAAAGGATGATGACGACCAAAGAGGGAATAGACAAACTAACCATGACGGTTAAAGACATTATGCTTGTAAAAATTGCTACCGAAGACTTAGAAAAAGACTTGGCTTTAACCGCGACAATAGCAGAATTAGTAGAACCAGAGGAAGACGAAGTGTGAATGATAGAAGTAGGCCCAGATAATCTTTCAGAAATAGAAATAGGGTAGAGAGAAAGGAAAAGCATAAGTGAGCAGAGGGAGAAAGTGAATTGAGTGAAAGACGGAAGATAGTAGATAGGTTAAAAATCGAAAGTCGCACTAATAAATGTCGCACTAACAGTGGTAGTAGAACAGAGGTAATCAAGGTAGATAGAGATGTTGTACTAACAAAAATAATGACTAACATTCTGGATAAAGAAAAAAGGGTTTTCGTAGAATGAAAGTTGAGCGAAAGGAAAGGATGAATGTAAAAGCTCAGAATAAAAGAAAGGGTGAGTGAGAGAGCAGATAGGTAGATAGGAACTCCTTCTTTTAGTTTAGACAAAAGCCAAGGAAGAGAGAAGAAAGAAGAGAGAAGAGAAGAAAGAAGAGAGAAGGGAAGAAAGAAGAGAAAGGAAAGAGAAGAGGAAAACCTCAAGAACAGTTGGTCTAGCTCCACTGAGAAAAGTAAAGAAATAAAGAAACAAAAACAAAAAATAAAAAATAAAACCGAAGCAATAAATAAGAACAAAAGAGTTTTTTTTATATACATATTTTAAAATTATTACAAATCGCCCCAAACTCTACCGACGGATCTACATATTTTTATTTAATTAATTAACGACGCGATCTAGCTAAAGTAATTAATATAATATACAATGCGCGCGCTATATACAATAGTATATAAGCATACATAGGTGTGCGCGCACCGTCTAAATCTATATATATATATTCGATTATGCCGCGGTATACCTTCGCACGCATGCATTAGGTATACCGTGACTCCTACTCTACTCGCGCGCTCCCCTCGCTCCACGCGCTCTCTCCCATAATCCCACTACGGTTGCTCACTCGAGCTCTTCGCGCGCGCAACACTCTCGCTGCTCGAGTGATTCCCCTCTTCCCGCGCACCTCGCCTAGTGCCGCACGATCGTCGTCGTCGGTGCCGCGTTCCCCGGCATACGGGTATAAGGTGGGGGAGCACCCTGGCTCTCACGACTAGTTGTACGGAGTTCGAACGTGCGCGCACCCATGCGCCATCTCAACCGTCGTCGTCTACTGAGCACGTGTGACGGTTGAGATTAGGACGTCGCCTAACCTCCCGTCTTATTGACATCAGCAGATGTTGGTACACCAGGTATCCTTGGCTCACGATACCTCTCGGCCGTGGTCTGGCTCGGAAACCGCGTGTTTCCGTCGAGTATCGGTCGCGTCTTTCCTCGGCTCCGTCGCTAGAACATTCCCGTACCGTGGGTATCAATATTCGCTTAAAGTGCATGGGTGCACTTCGGTCCGCCAGCGAGGATTCACTACCTGCGACGCGATCGCGAGCTAACGTAAAGTGAATTTATGCATGTACATGACTGGTAAATATAAGCCATGTGCATGTAATTGTGCGTTGTGCGTTTTACAACGTCAAAGGTGTTAATAAAGCAACGATTCCAAACAAACAAAACTTTGCATCACAAAAACCCAAAGGTCTTGTAAGGTTTTACCTGTCTTTAAAAGTAGTTAATTTTAGGCTCCAATAATGTTTTTGATGAGGCCGATCTTAACTACCGTGAATAATCCTTATTTGGGATTCGGATAGTATTTATAAAGGATAAAACAAAACGTGATGGACTATGCATTAGCTTAAATTATATTGTTGAATTAATAAATACACATAGTTATATGATTAGATGTACATACTTCAAATAAATATTTAAAAAGCGAAGCAAGCAATACAGAATAATACTTATGTACATTTTATAACAAACCTAAATCTAATAATATAGTTATTTTGTTTAAATTACAATATGTCTTAAACAAATGTATTTCATTTGCGAAGAAAAAGGTTTCCATGAAGAATGTGGTTTTAGATCACACAGATCATCACTGTTAATAATTTTAGAATCATTTCCTTCTTCGATATAATATGCGTTTAAATTTGGATCAAGATATTTCAATTGCCATTCCTTGCAATACAAATAAACGCACTCGTCAATTACAAACATCCTCTGTATTTTTCCAAAAGTGGGCGTATTTTTATCAATGTAGGCACCACTATCAATTGCAACAAATAAATTTATTACGTAAATAACTCCATACACTTCCACTGTATCTACCATTTTAATCGTTTTGTTTTTAAAATCATTTAAAAAACGTTCTAGCACTGCATCTTTATCTACATTTTCAATATTATTAAAATAAGAAAATTGAATTTTTTTTCTGATTTCTTTTCTTTTTGTACCCCAAATAGAACATTGTGAGTTTGACTGACATTTATCATGCTTTTTATTTTATTTTTATAATTGCAAGATATGGCACCACGCTTCTTGAATAACTGATGCTTTGCTTCAAATTTAAAACAAGCAAAATTTCTGAGCGTGCCGCATTCGTCAATACTTGAAACGTAATGTATTATATGATGCATTTTGTTGATAGGGTTTGCGGATAGAAATAATATTTTGAACTGCTGTATGTGGTGCATAACTAATTCGTGTAAATATGGTAAAATTCTGTATGGAATTGTTGGAGTAAAAACGATTTCTATGATTTGATTTAAATTCATTAAATATTTCAAATAAGCATCTTCTGCGGGTACTTTATCTGCTAAGAAAAGGGAACGTTCTTAGTAGGCACCACATTTGAACTGCCCTTTGCTGTAACTTATGATCAGTTAAAACATTTTGTAAACTAGTAGAAGATAAAGAAGCTGACGGTTTGTTCTTTATTTCTGGCTGTCCATATTGAAATGTTAATTCTATAATTTAATAAAGTTGCATTCAAATCATAAATTTTTGATGAAACCATGTGTGATAATACTAATTTGAGAACGTAATGTCCTTGACCTTCCAAAACATCGTGCATAATATCAAAAACATTGTTTTTGGTACAGTGAAAGTATTTTAAATCATTTAACATGGTATTAAATTTTTTTATTCCAGTCCTCGTTTTAGCTATTTTGTCAGTCATGACATCAATACAGTGACTTTCATGTAAGTCTTTCGTTCTTGTAGAAGCTGTTACCCAGGGACAGTTTTTAAATTGTTCTCTACTTATATTGCAAATTCTACAAAAATAATTTGCACTAGGACTTAAAAATCCTAATACCTCGTGAACTGCTAATGTATCATCGCACACAGTTAAAAGCGTACAACGAAGATTAAAGTCACTGTTATTAATTTTAATTTTGACTCCATCGTCACATTCTAGCTGTTTTAATTCTATAAACAGTGGTTTTAGAAATGCATTTATTCCATATGTTTTTATGTCACGATTGCAGCACAAAGCCAAAACAAACATTTCCCATGAAATTGTTTAAGTGATACGGAAGTCCATCAATGCTATAATAAAATCCTCCTATTTTGTGAGTATGTGTTTTAGATCTTAAAGGGTTATTAATTAAAAATTCATCGAAGTATAAATGATGTCCAAAAGCATTATTATGTTTTTGAAAAAAAAAAGATTGTTTTTAAAGACGTCACCATCACGGTAACATGCTAAAACACTGTTTGTTGGTAATACTGGATCTTTTTGTAGATAATTACTTACTTCATCATTCGATAATACTAGTTGTAATGTATCTATAAGTGGTACATACTGAAATGAATCTTCGACGGAGACTGTTTTATTTAGACCAGATAATTTACCTACTTTACATTCCTCATGACAACCTAAATAAATCTCTTTAGCTTCAATGAAATTGTAATTTTTTTTAATACTTCAATTTGCCCTTGTACAGTTTTATATTTTGAAAAACATTTTGGAATATTAAACTGATCTAAAAAATCTTTATTTTCAGAATCTAATAAGTCCATGTTTCTGTAGTTAAAAAATTTTTTTATTTTTTCTACTACACGTGTCGTAACATCTGTCAATAACTCTTCCACAGAATCAACGAATCTACCAAAATCCGAACCACTGACATTTGTAGATAATTTTAAATTAGACACTATTTTAGTTAATTCACTATCTATAGACAACTTTGATGGTTTCCACGATCGACACAATGTTTTCTTAGATGTTGTAAACTCGATTGCCTTATTGTTTTACCCAAAGTAATGCATAGAATCTATATGATTAAGGAAACCTTTTAATGTCTTCAATGGCTTCATGGAATTATCAGTTTTGCAAATTAGTTAAACGTCAGTTTTTGAAATATTTATCATATGGTCATTTTTAAAGTGTATTTTTAAGGACGAACTGTTTTCTAATTTTCTTTCGCAAAAAGAACATTGTATACGGTCCATCACGTTTTATAACAAGGATAAATTAATGATAGGAATTTATTTTTATACTTTGAAACCTTCAATTTGTTTTTTCATTCCTTTTTACTCAATTAAATTCCTGAAAAATAAAAATGTACTTATGAAGGGTAATAACATTACGAACCACTTATAAATTGTAATAGACTTAGGGAAAATTGAATATTACAATACAATTACTATTTATTGTAGCCGAAGCTACTTAAATACAGTAAAAAGCATGAGAACAATTAGGGATAATTAAGAATATTTGTTTTTAAAAATTTCATCAAAACTTTTAGTATATTGCTTTATTTATAATACTACAACCTGAAATTACTTTTTCATATTGAAGTTTAGATATTAACAAAAAGTTTGACAGCGTAAAGATTTTGATGACATTGTAATAAATAATAAATAATATTTGTTATAAATATTGTGTTCATGATACTTTAAATATCTAATAAAAATGCACCAAAATAAAAACCAATTAAACAAAATCACAATGAGTGAATACGTTTACATTATTATATTCAATAAATGAACTATAATATTTTGAGGTGAGGTTAAAGTATAAAAATGCCAGTAGTTTGAAATAACATTTCATGAATTGAATAATTGATGAAATTAAAAAAGGAATTAATTAAAATAGAAATCTTTAAATAATAATGTGAAGAAAAATTAAAAATAGTTAACTTTTATTTTTAAGAATGTAGAAGTTAACGTTTACTTACAATGTGGTACAAAATAATGAAATATATGCTATTGAAAATAATTGTTTAAACTATATTAATTTATAAAATTTTGGGAAAAAACACTTAACGATTCTATTTTCATTTCAGTACTTTTTATCACAGAAACTTTTTAAGAAAAGGGTAGTTACATTCTTAAAAAACTTATGTTTTTTTCATGTAACTATCAGATAACAAGTTTTAAAATTTTTTTTAAATTAAACTTGGTACAGAATGCCTCTATACATATTTTATTTTGTTTACAGAGTTTGGCAAGGTTTGGGAAATTGGAAGTTGTATTTTGATCTAAAGGGTATACGTCTAAATAAAAAATTTAAAGTAAATGACATGTTTGGCCTACGTGTAGCTTTAGCAGACAATAAAATTATTTAGAATTATATACAGAGTGATGAAGAATACAAAGTCTTATGACTTGAGAGTGCTTACGTTAAATATTAATCCTTTTTTTATTGTAGAAACTACATATAGCTTAATATATTAATGCCAATTAATTACACAGTAATGAAATTTGGTACATGATCCCTCTATTCTCAGTTCTAATAATATTCATTATTTAATGAAATTTCAGTTATGCCACAGATATAGTTTATCGTAAAATTTTGATTTTGGCGTCCCTTGTTCTCAATGATATACAGCTTCTGTTATTGGAAATCTTATGAAATTATGTATACATAATAGAATACATATCTAGGGTTTAAATACCAAGTTTTACTCCTGAATAAGGCACCAGTAGGAAGATGCAGAGAATTTCTTATTGAAATGGAACTATACTTCTTTCTTAATGTAGATGGATCTTTTTTATCCACAAAAATAAATTAATTAACTACATATTTAATGTTTAAGTACTAATTAGAAGTCACTATTAAAATATTTAACAAGCGCATCAATGCTTATCACGTAAACTTTTGTTATAACATATCCTTGCACAGAATTCTAGAGATTCGTCATGCTCGCTAATAGGGATGCGCGATATTCTGAAAAATATCGATACTACGTATCGATAGGTATTGATTGCCTAAATATCGATACGTACAATACATTGACTTTAAAATATCGATATTGCTTGTATCGATTTCGATATTGCTGAAAATAAAAATTAAAACTTTAAAATCGAATTACTTTTTATACAATAATTAAACAATCTGAAAACAAACATGTGTAACTATGATTTAATTCTCATTATATTTTCGTTTAATTATAATTATTTAACAATAATAAATTATAAAATTTATGATCTTATTTATTCTCATTATATTTTTATTTAATTATAATTATTTAACAATATTTTATATATCGTCCCAAGTGAAAATAATTTATAAATTTTTTATAAAATTTTTATAAAATACATTTTATATAGTTTTTATAAAAAATTGGTCATATAAAAATTGTATAAAAAAACATTTTATAAAATTTTTATAAAAAATATATAGAAGGACTATTTAAAAACTAAATTAAACGTTTTAAATGAGCTGCACCATCCTGCAGTAACGGATAAAAACATTTAGATGACACGACCAAGAGGTTATGGACACCAAAAAAATTAGTATTTTAGCGCGACCAAGAATTACTGCTGCCACCGACGATATTGATAAAAAAGTCCACAGTTCCTCCTTCGATTTGGCTGAAAGTTTTGCTTTTTTCACGCCTGTTTGCTTTTTTCAAAATTGTTGCATCCGGCGAACTCTTTAACATCGACTTGGACATCGTGAATGTTAGACGGGGTCTGACCAAATGTTTTGTTCTGTGGTTGTCAAGTCAATATTCAACTTTTTCTTTGGTTGCTAATGAAAAAGTTGAATATTGAGTTGACAACCACAGAACAAAACATTTGGTTAGACCCCGTCTAACCTTCACGATGTCCAAGTCAATGTTAAAGAGTCCGCCGGATGCAACAATTTTGAAAAAAGCAAAAAGGCGTTCAAAAGTTTCAGCCAAATCGAAGGAGGAACTGTGGACTTTTTTATCAATATCGTCGATGGCAGCAGTAATTCTTCGTCGCGCAAAAATACTAATTTTTTGGTGTCCATAACCTCTCGGTCGTGTCATCTAAATGTTTTTATCCGTTACTGCAGGATGGTGCAGCTCATTTGAAACGTTTAATTTAGTTTTTAAATAGTCCTTCTATACATTTTTTTATAAAAATTTTATAAAATGTTTTTTTATACAATTTTTATATGACCAATTTTTTATAAAAACTATATAAAATGTATTTTATAAAAATTTTATAAAAAATTTATAAATTATTTTCACTTGGGGTAATCACTCTCCCTGGTATTAATCTTGATAACTTATATGCGATCTGACGGAGGCAAAGGAAAAAAAATCTTAAAAAGACAGATTATTTTTCCTTTGCCTCTGTCAGAACGCGTATAAGTTTTCAAGACTATTTAACAATAATAAAATATAAAATTGATAAAATATCTATAAATTATAAAATTTATAATCTTAAAGATGCCAATCTTCTTTAGGGAAGGGCACTAAAAATAAAAATTGGTGCAAATGTCTTGTCTTTAAGATGATTATCATCTTCACTCATACTTGTCACTGCACGAATTAATTTTGATATTTTATCAATTGCTGCAAGCGAGTTTGTCGTTGAAATGTATTTTTTTAAATCTGGGGTCCAATAGTGTCGCGATAGCTATTAATGATATACTCTCTATCTTTTCAAATCGTTTTGTGAATTGATCAATTAATGCTTGCTTCAAATGTCTACCATTTTCACTTTTAGTTGGACACATCTGTAACTTTTTTTGTAAAATGCTCAGTACAGCAATAATCACACTAGATGTTACATACGATTCTCCACAAATTATCTTAGTTGCTTCTTCGAAAGGCTTTAGTAAGTCAACAAATTCCTTTATAGTTTGTAATTCTAAAGCTGTTAACATGACTGGCGCTTTTGGAAATTTGTAAAGAGTAAGAGTGATTGGTTCTGAATTTAATATAAATCTTTCCAACATGTAAAACGTTGAGTTCCAACGTGTGTCAACACTTTGAATTAGTTTTAATACCTTGTGTAATCGTAGTTCATCCGCAGCGGCAACTGACTGTTTACAAAATGTTACAATGGACTTAACCTTTTTTACTAAAGGACTGACAAGATCATCTTCTTCGATAATGCGTGAAGGAACCAAATTCAGAGTATGAGCAAAACAGGGAAGATATTTTGCAGTACCAAAATTATCAATGATAGCCTTTTTAATGTTGGTAGCATTATCCGAAATTACTGCTACTACATTTTCAGTTTTTATACGCCAATTTTCCAACATTTCTTTGATCCACATTTGTATGTTTTCAGACGTGTGTTTTTGATCCAATTCTTTCACACCAATTGTGACTGCTTTGTTAACGTTATTAAAAATGTAATGTGCTGTAAATCCTAGGTAGCTTTTGTTATTCAAAGTGTCCGTCCATATATCTGTAGTCAATGATAATTCATCAACTTCGTGCAACTGTGCTTTCGTTAATTCAGCTAAATATTCATATTTCTCTTCTACTAGTTTCGTTCAGAGTTGCCAGATGGCGATTTTTTCTCCTTGTTGCTCTTGCTTAATAAACATGAATATACGTAAGAGAGAAAAGGAAAAAAATCGCCAACTGGTCACTCTGTTTGTTACTAATTTTCTAGATGGAGGTTTATAAAACGGATTCAGAGCTTTAACAAATTCTAAAAATCCCTCCTTTTCTACCATTCGGAAAGGCAAATTGTCTTTAGTCAACATATAAACTAATTTCCCATTTGTTTCAGTAGCTTTTGATCCGTCTGCAAATATTACACAAGTATTAGATTTTATTATGAACATCGTTACTAGACTGCGCATTTTTAAATTTGTATAAATATAATAAATAAAACTAAGTTCTTAAGCGAATGTAAATTAACGTTAAAAAATTTTAAATACATTTTCTTAAAATAAAAATATAAAATTTTTAAAATATGAATATTATTTAATATATTATTTTTTAATAATACTAATTAATACTAACTCTGATACGAAATTTGTTTTGTAAAACTATCATCCACTCTGGCTTGTTTTGGTTTTATTGTCGTGACATGTTTTTTGCTTTCAAGTGTAAAATCCATTCGCACAGTTTCTACGTTAGATGATTCTGAAGATTGTTGACTGGCTGATGACGATTCAAGTTTGATTTTGTTATTAGATGTGTCTTCTTCTTGCTGTGTCATCTTATTAAAAAAGAAATACAAAATAAGTTTCATATGATGCACACGCAGACAGTTTTTTTTCAATAAAACCAATCAAACTTACAGTAGCTTTTCGTTTTTTATTTTTCGTGGCGGACAAATTTATGTTCATATTGTGAGATCGTTGTAGATGTAAATACAAATTTGTCGTATTACCAGAGGCTTTGACTTCTTTTGAGCAAATTTTACATCTACTGCACTCATGGCTAAGTTGCGTCAAATATTTCCAAACCTAACTAATCTTGGGCACTATAAAATATAATTGAAATGTTATAAGATTTAAAAATGATATCAAAAAATAAGTTTAGGATTGGGTTAGATAAAATAATGCCTACTATTTTGAGAGGATAACACATTCGCCAGCACACAAACACATTCGCCAATACTCAACCAATATTGTGAAAATAGCATTAGTCATAATTAAAATTAAAAAATGTTATTGGGATTTAAATATAAAGAAAGATCCAAGCAACACACTTTATGCATTTAGTATATATTAAATTTTACCTGACTGTAGACTTGAGAATTGATTATGAGGTTACAATATAATCAAATTGAACTCGGATCGTTGCTTGTTGATGGGTTGAAATATTAAGTCGTCAAAGTGCTTTAGATCCTTATTTGAGAACAATTATAAAAAAATATTATTTAATTAAATATTAAAACAAGCACTTTTATATTCATTAATATAACTGGACACTTTAATACTAAAAATGAAAACTGTATTTCTAAAAATATTTATACTTACTTTTTTTAATTATAGTTAATATTACTAATCTTCCTAATCCGTATCAGACCAGTCAGAGTAGCTGCTGTTTAACAAGACAGTGTCTGGTACACTTTCATCAGATGTATCCAATTTTATAAGCCAATCAAATATTTTGTTTAAAATACTTTTTGTAACTGATAAATTACGCAATACTTTAACTTCGATTTTAGATTTATATAATTTGTTATGTCTTTGTTGGATTTTTAAAAAAAGCGTTTCTAACGTTTTGGAACTCGATAGTAAAATAGATTTAAAATCCTCTAAATCTTCTGCAAAGAACTGGGTTTCATCAATTAATCTGGACATTAATCTATGTAATACAGAATTTTGTTCATCTAAATACTGGTCTAAATTGTATATTATACTGCAAATCTGTAAAAAGTATGGATTATTGTAGAGGTATAAACATAGTAAGAACTTAATTGTAGGTTATGTGCAAAGAGAAGAGTTGCGAGCTACACTAGGCTCATCTATAAAAAATCAAACAGTTCGGATGTACTTACTTACAACATTGAGTTGTAATTTGTAGTTGTGTTGATTTTTGGACCTAGAGACAACAAAAAGTCGTGCGGTCGTTTCTTACACCTCGTTGATTCTCTTGCTCAGGTATTACACTCGCTTCTACTCGGTTGCCTGGCGCTTAAAATCTGCGAGTGCCAAATTGCAAATTCACCGTCAAGTCCAAGTATTCAA
Source organism: Theocolax elegans (assembly GCA_026168455.1). Lineage (NCBI taxonomy): Eukaryota > Metazoa > Arthropoda > Insecta > Hymenoptera > Cerocephalidae > Theocolax > Theocolax elegans. Next base: position 64,183,694 of record CM047431.1, on the reverse strand, counting down.
TATATTTCACCGTAATTGCACGTTCAATTATTCGAATTCGAAATTTCAAGCTCAACCGTCTCTTGATCAAGACAAACTAAAAGATATTTCGCCACCAGTCGAATCCTCATTTGATTTAACATAGCAACTTGGCGCTAGTGTGCCCTTACCAAGGCGAATATACATCGTATACATCGGTTGATCCAGCCACCAGCGTGCTCAAAAGCGGCATCGCTCCGGCGCGAAATTCAAAGATTCCAAAAATGACGCTTAAAAAATGTTTTTTATTAATTTTTTTCTTAATTGGATAATTAGTATAAAATCAAAAGAAATAAAGTTATTGTAAAAAAATGAATTATTTCTAATTATTTATTGCTTAAAAATAGTTTTTTGCGTAGGGCTAAGAGTATTAAAAGAAGTATCCAAAAATTGCAAGAAAAATAAAAGGCTTGGTTAATTAATTATTGTTAATTAAGCCTGCAAAAATCGTTGTATTTCGGGGATTTTTTCTTTTAAACGTAAAAATAATTCAAAGTAAACGTGTACGTTGGCTAGAAATCTGTAAATATATTCTTAAGAGTGTTAAAAGAAGTATTCAAAAATTGCAAGAAAAATAAAAGGCTTGGTTAATTAATTATTGTCAATTAAGCCTGCAAAAATCGTTGGATTTCGGGGATTTTTTCTTTTAAACGTAAAAATAATATAAAGTAAAGGTAGACATTTGCTACAAATCTGCGAATATACTCTTAAGGGTACTAGAAAAAGTATCTAGAAGTTACAAGAAATGTAGAGGCTTGGCTATATTATAATATGTGACGAGTGACGATAGCGCGAGCCACTCGTCATGGTTCTCCGTCGCGAGGCCCGTACGGCCGTCGGGTAAGACCGCGCGGGATACGTAAGGGAGGGGGAACGAGAGAGAATCAGTGAGAGATATTCTCGTGTGAGCCGCCGAGCCGGAAGGTCCTCGGAGATATTGGAGCGACGCCGCCGTCGACTGCGTAGCACTACACTCGAGACACGAGAAGATTTACACCGACGAGGACCAGGTTAGAGTTTTCTCCCTCCCTACGAGGATAACATACTCGGGTAATTCTCGCGTACTCTCTTCGCGCCGCGATCCCGCGTCCGGGTTATGACCCCCCGCGATTGCGCCCAGGCCGCCCGGACAATTGTGTTATTTTACGCGAACTAACTATTATATTATAATACTAATTAGTGAATAAATCTGAATTTCATTTTATCTTTTGATTCGTATCATTTCGTTATCTCGTATTCACCCAGGAATCCCGATCCTTAGTTTGATAAGCAGACGAGCCCGTGGTACTCGTCTGCCAATCCTAAATTCGTACTTCAGGAAGTGGGCTCACTCTGGAGTCCATATCAACGTACACGGTAGCTGTTGAGGTATCGGCGAGCCGTTGACGGAGTGCACGAGAGGCCCGATCGCGCGCGAAGGTAAGTTCGTCACGCGCGATCGCGACGTTCCAGCGGCTGATAGACTGTATCATCGGTCCTAGCCTTGAACCGTACGTATATCTCGATGACGTGATAATTACGTCCGAGACTTTTGAGGAGCACGTTAAGTTACTTGAGACGGTCCTATTGCAAATCAAGGAGGCAGGGCTAACTGTCAATCGCGAGAAGAGCGTATTTTGCCAGGAAGAGGTAAAATACCTCGGGGTACTAGTGAACCGCGACGGTTTTCGGCTCAACCCATCCAAGATTGAGCCGATATTAAACTATCCATCTCCTAAAAACATTAAGTAGCTGAGGAGGTTCCTAGGAATGGCGTCGTGGTATCGGAAATTCCTAAAGGATTTCGCGACGATCGCCGAGCCCCTTACGTCTTTAATGAAGAAAGACCGTAAATACGAATGGCTAGCGGAACAACAGACCTCATTCGAGCAATGTAAGATGCTCATCGCGACGGCCCCGGTCCTACACCGTCCTTCGTTTGACGAAATGTTCGTGATCCAATGTGACGCGAGCGACACAGGACTCGGAGCAGTGTTGGTACAAAATATAGACGGGGAAGAACGCGTGCTCGAATTTGCGAGCCGCACGATGACCGACAGCGAGAGGAATTATAGCGTCACAGAGCGAGAGTGTCTCGCTCTCATCTGGGCCATTCGTAAGTTCCGCGCTTATGTCGAAGGTTATAAGTTCAAGGCTATAACCGACCACTCCAGTCTCAGGTGGTTATGCAATCTGCGTAACCCGACGGGCCGCCTATCTCGTTGGGCCCTAGAGCTACAAGGGTACGATTACGAGGTAGAATACCGAAAAGGAGCACTCAACCACGTGCCCGACGCACTTTCTCGGATGCGCGAGGGAGACGAGTTATCGGTCAGCGCGGTGACCGGGAGTCAAGAGACTACTGATGAGTGGTACCTGGGCCAATACGACAAAGTCATGAAAAGCCCTAGTGATTTCCCCAAATGGAAAATCATAGCGGGGAGATTGTATACGTATCGTCCCGATTCAATGTTGTCCGCAACACTCGGTGATGACGAAGCATGGAAGCTCGTTGTCCCGATTGAGGAGCGTGCGCTCGTCCTAAAACAAGGACACGACGAGCCCACGGCGGGTCATCTAGGTAGGGAGAAAACATATAAGCGTATCGCCTTGTACTATTATTGGCCACGCTTATACCAGGATGTAGCCGACTACGTCCGATGTTGTTTGATCTGCCAACAGTGTAAGGTCGAACAACGCCTACCTGCAGGACTAATGGGACGCCGGACCATCGAACGGCCCTGGGAAGTTGTCGCAGGGGACGTTATGGGTCCGTTTCCGAGGAGCGCCCAGGGCTTCGAATACATTTTGATATTCGAAGATTTATTTACTCGCTGGATCGAGTGCATACCTATAAGGAAGGCTAACGCGCAAACGATCCTCAAGAATTTAAAGGACCGAGTTTTCTTCCGATACGGAGTACCGTCGACGTTCTTGTCCGATAACGGGACAGAATTTAAGAATAGTCTCGTAGACGATTACCTAAAGGAAGTCGGGATGCAGCATATGACTACTCCCCTCTACTTCCCACAGGCGAACCCGGTCGAGCGCGTGAACAGAACGCTAAAAACCATGTTAATCGCGTTTATCGAGAAGGATCATAAGCACTGGGACTCGAATCTTCACGAGATCGCGTTCGCATACAATACGTCGATACAAAGTTCGACGGGAGTAAGTCCAGCGATGTTGATCAACGGCAGGCAACCAATGCCTTCCGACTCGTTAAGAAAACGCGAAGAAAAGGCAGCGCTCCTGGAGGAAAATAAAACCGCACTCAAAGATTGGAATGAACGCTTGGACCGGTTACCACTGTTACACGACGCAGCAGCTGACAGAGCAGAATCGGCCCAGGAGAAGCAAGCGAATTACTACGACAAGGGTCGCCGCTTCGTCGAATACGAGACAGGCGACCTAGTCTGGAGACGTAACGAAGTACTCTCTTCGGCAGCTCATAACGTGTCGGCTAAACTCACACCGAAATACAGGGGACCGTACTTGGTCTCGAGAGCCATTGGGACGAATACTTATTCGTTAATTGACGAGGACGGGGACTCGGATTCTCCCGTCCATGCAGAACAACTCAAGCCGTACCAAAAGGGTATAGACCCGGAAGAAGACGACTTCGAGAAGACTCTTCCACCGTTGGATGCGTCACGCGCAAGGGCGGGTAATTGTCGGCCCTCAAATAGCGAAAATATTGTAAATGCGAGCGAGCGTGTAACCGAAATAAGCGAGAGAGACACCGTAGCGCCGGCGAATGAATGTCAGACCGCGCTGACCGTGCCCCCCAAGCGTAAACCCGGACGACCGCGAAAAACAGCGTTCGTAGTTCGCCGCCCGATCGCATCGAAAATAGTGCGTAGAGATAGTCAGGAGATACGCGGAACCGCGCCCACGGGGATAGTACGTCGCCCGGGCCGTCCACCAGGATCCAAGAATCCTAAACCATCCGTCATAACGAAAAACTGGTCACCGCGTAAGACTCGAAGTCGTACGGAGGCTTGATACGTTCCTCATTCTCGACCCCGCTCCGAGAACGTACTGGCAGAAGCCGGATACCTACCCGGTACCTGCCGTCTGGGAGGGGGGTGTGACGAGTGACGATAGCGCGAGCCACTCGTCATGGTTCTCCGTCGCGAGGCCCGTACGGCCGTCGGGTAAGACCGCGCGGGATACGTAAGGGAGGGGGAACGAGAGAGAATCAGTGAGAGATATTCTCGTGTGAGCCGCCGAGCCGGAAGGTCCTCGGAGATATTGGAGCGACGCCGCCGTCGACTGCGTAGCACTACACTCGAGACACGAGAAGATTTACACCGACGAGGACCAGGTTAGAGTTTTCTCCCTCCCTACGAGGATAACATACTCGGGTAATTCTCGCGTACTCTCTTCGCGCCGCGATCCCGCGTCCGGGTTATGACCCCCCGCGATTGCGCCCAGGCCGCCCGGACAATTGTGTTATTTTACGCGAACTAACTATTATATTATAATACTAATTAGTGAATAAATCTGAATTTCATTTTATCTTTTGATTCGTATCATTTCGTTATCTCGTATTCACCCAGGAATCCCGATCCTTAGTTTGATAAGCAGACGAGCCCGTGGTACTCGTCTGCCAATCCTAAATTCGTACTTCAGGAAGTGGGCTCACTCTGGAGCAGTGGTGGGTACGTAGAAAATTACGCGAAGAATATGTATTTTTACAAACTCGCATTTCCTGTTATTTTATCGAACTGCGCATGCTTTGTGCTTTTGTATTCCCGCTTTCTTACCGGTGTTATGCCGTAGTTTAAAATTCTTTTCAAATTACGATTACGATTACGTTATTCTGAATAATACATAGATAAATAAAACAACTAATTACAATGGATGTTGGTAGGCCAAGACACTCCGAGTGGGATACATTAGGTTTCAAAGCGCAAACCTTAACCAAAAAAGATGGCAAAAAATTTAGCGGTGCATTTTGTTTACAGTGCGAAAAGTGTATTACGAATACAGCTGTCTCCAGATTGAAATCGCACAGGTAATTGCATATTACGCAACTTATAATATATTTTATCTTGTTGTATAATTTTATAGAAACTATATTTTATACAAAAAATTTTGAATTACAGAAACATATGTAAGTTAGATAATAATAAGCTCAAAGGCAAAATCTACAGGAAAGTCTACAATGCAGTTTCAATCTATCAACGATGAGCACTGTAACAAGCGATAACAGTAACGATGGGTTGGAAAATTGTTTTCAAGGTGTAAAAAGAAAGGCCAGTACCAGCTTGAATTTCATAAATGATAGTATTCAAGAAGATGATGAACATCCCATGAACAATATCAGCTCAGTAAGTATATATAATACAATCGTTTTAAGCAGCTGTCGTCTATAGAACAATTGCTTGTTTTTTAATAAATATTGTAAACATCTATTGCACTGCTTTTAGGTTGTCGAAAAAAAAATGGATGTTAACAAAATTTCGAACAAACCATTTCGCAAAACAAACAGGAAGCTCACCAATTTTCTCGATCAAATGGATGATCAAGAACAAGCTAAAATTGACGAAGCGTTGTTAGAATTATTCATTGTTTTTGATATTGAATTTGAGAGTCTAAACTCAAGATATTTGAAAAATTTGATTCAATTACTGCGACCGGCATATGCATCACGATTGCCACAAATCCAAAAATTGTCTAACGACATTTTGTGCGACAATTATGCTAAATATGTTAGTGATAAAATCCCATTATATTCAAATGGAATTATGTTAATTAACAAACAAAAACCTTTAATTAGTTTAACACTTGACTAAAGTGGAAAATATATGTTTGTAAAATGGCAAGAAAATTCCAACGAAGATTTTCAACTATTTATTGAAAATTCTATCGATGTCGTGAAAAACAAATACAAATCTGATATATACGCCGTAGTGTCTGATGTATCATGTACGTTTAAAAATCAAGAAGAAAATTATTGTTACGTTACTTGCATCTCGGTAAAATTGCAAGCACTAGTTGAATCAATTATCAACTCTGAATTCTTAGAGCAAGTAAATCTTTTATTAACACAATTTTCAATACCAGCTTTTCAGCAACAATTTGGTAATGATAGTGGTTTATCGATTGAAAAATTGAATGTTGATGATGTCAGCTCGTACTACGGTGGATTTGTATCATGCTATAAAAATTTAAAAACCATGCGTAAGATGATAGGTAAAGATGTTTATTCTTTTGGCGAAAATATTATTCATTTACTGTTTAACTCTAATTTTGAATCGAAATTAAACGAATCTATTAATATTTTGAAATTTGTTCGAGAAGTAACAGATAAAAAAGGATTAAAATATACGATAGCTGATACAATTGAGGATTGGAGCGCATTATTAAAAAGCACAGAAAACAAAACTCACAAACAATTAATAATGCGACAAATTGAAACAATTTTTAATCCCGTTGCATTAGCGGCAAATTTTTTGCATCCTCGATATCGAGGAGACAGTTTTACAAAAGAGGTGAGACTTTCGAATCAATTGCTGCAATATGTTATCGAACGACTTGATGAGCAATCTATGAGTAGTTATTTTGAATACCAAGAGAAAAGTGGTACATTTAACATTTTATTTTCTAAAAATTATGAGTGACCCGAAATATTTTGGCGTGTGGCAGCGCAAAACCACAAAAATTTGGCAATTTTTGCCCTAAAAATTTTAAGTATTCCAGCTTTTACAGTCAACAAAAAATTAATTTCTTTAACACGAAGTTTCAGAGACTCTGAAGAAGAAAATAAATTTACAGAGCACTATCATTTACTGAAAATAAATGAATAATTTTTCGTTGTAACTAAAAGATGACGAAAATAATAATAAAATAGCGATAAATGTATAATTATGTATATAATTATTTTAAATAATAAAAATAATAAAATAGATTTTTTCATAGTTATTATAGATTTTCATCTTATCTTTTTATTCTTTATTTATCAAAATAATCATGTCGTATATCTTTTATTCGAAGCACGTAATCTTTGTTTAATTTATTTTATTCATCTACATTTTCATAATTAAAATAAACATTGCGAATATTATCCCTCATTCGCAATGAATAATACAAACAAACTAATTTGGCTGATCTATCAGGTCTTAATCGATTACGTTTGGGATCATGGACGTACGACCATTGCGAGAACAATCGCTCCAATTCACCCGTTGATGCACATATGTTGTGTAATCTTAATGCGAGATTACTTAACTCGGGATAGAAATGTCTAGCAGCCTTCCAGAAAATTTCCCATGATGTGTAATTTCTAGTAAATAGTATTTGAAATACTCCAGTCTTATTTCTATAATTTTCAAGCTCTAACAGCCCATTTTCTGTTAAATTTTGAGAAGAAATTCGTCATTTTATTCATATTTTCTTCGAAATCTAAAAATCTTAAGCCTTGATATACTGGATGCAAAAAATTTGCAGCTAATCCGTACTCATTTATTACTTTTACCAATCGGTTCTCTATTAAAACTTCAAACTCTTCGTTAACTGCTGGCAAATTTATTTGCAACCAGTATTCAGTAGCGTCAGCAATATTTGATTTATTTTGCTCACAATTTCGTATGAGTTCGCAAATAGGGTCTAACATTAACAAATTATCTTGCAATCTTTGCTCTAAATTGTTACTGAATAAAAAATTTTTATTTACATTACTTAAAACAGCACCGTTATTCACTACCAAGCGCATTAAAGGTACATTTCGTAAAGCTCGCCGGAATGAATCTCGATAACTGCACCAGCGAGTATCTCCTGCTAAAATTATTCTATTCCCACCTGATTCAACTAATAAATTTTCTAAATTAGGGGATTTAAATTCTTTTAGAAGTGCATTATTTGGTCGCGCAAATTCGATATCAACCATTGCTTTGCACAACAAATTCCCACTATGGCTATTGCACGTTGTATGCCATAAATTACTCCTCCGTCCCATTGCCATCATATTTGACGCATTGTCAGTGACAACTGCATACAAATTTACATTAAAACGTTGTCTTGCTAAGACAATAGATTGGTCGACGACTTCAATTAAATTATCTGCAGTTTCTTTTTTACTACTAAAATCAAAAGATTCTAAAAACACATAGTTATCGTCGCGTAGCCGAATCATTGAAACAACATTTTTGGTATTAGCAGAAGAATTTTTCCAACCATCTATTAATAATACTGCATCAGTTGGATCTGGCTTTCTTACTGAATCTAGAAAAATGTTGTATCTTCTATCTAAAATAGATGAAGCTAATGTTTTTCTAGTTGGAATCTGGTAGTTTGGATTAAGAACTCGAACGAAATTTCTAAAATAATCCGATTCTGCAATCACGAATGAAATATTGCAGCCGAAAAAAAAATCAGCTAAAAGCATATCCACTTCTGCCGTATCAATTGGAGGATACTGATTCCTATAGAAAACTTTAAATAATTTGTTATTTTTGCATAATTGCACAGGAAAGATAAAAAAATAATAGCACTATATGCAATTCTATCAACGCTTGAAAAAAGTGCATATCGTAAGTGCTTTTGTTATTAAAAAAATTGTAATTTTTATCTCACCGCTCTTCCATTTTTAAAGTTAAATAGTTTAAAATTCAAATTTACACCAACACTTTTATTTCAATTTAAATTATACGTCGGCGGTCGGAGCTTGTAAGAGTTACAGCTTACAGATTAGAGTAGGGAGCATCCGCTTTCCGTTGTATATATATAGAAATGAAGGTTACTTGGTTAGGAACGACGATAAAGTCAACAAAACATTTACAACATTTTCTACAGTATATTGTGACGTCCCACATAGACGTCTACATTATTACACATATTCATTTTTAATAATTTTGATTTTATTCTGATATATATATGCACTCATAAAAATTAACCCATAAAGCCTTTAAATAAATTTACAAATTTTGCTCAATCAGTCGTTACACGCAGTGATGTCGGTCGCTGAACTGCGAACATGCCGATTTGACAATTATTAACTACTCCCACCTACGCCGAATCTGAATCGCGTTCATCACTGATTGGCCCGCAACTCTCATATGGTTCTAGAACATTCGCGAGTCCATCTTTCTTTCGAGTCTTTATAAACCCGCGAACTCACCATATAACGCCTTTAGTCTTCAGTCTTGTTCTTGAATCTCGTGAGACTCGTGGTAACAGTGAGCGAAGTGCCCGCCGTTTTAGATTCCGGCGTAAGTATATTGTGAAATTTATATACAGAATTTAAAAGTATATAAAAGCTTAAAATATAAGGGATCGTCCCCATGCTTGCCCTTTTAAGCTAATCGCGATATATGATATATAGATCATTTGGAGGCTACTTCAATTTAGAGATTCACCAAGGTTTCTAAACGAGTAGTTAGATTTGTATAAATTCATTCGCGAAATATTTTTCTAACAGAGATTCACCAAGGTCTCTAGAAAAATATATAAATTTTAGAATTGTATTTAGAGAAAATAAAACTCGAATTTGGCCACGAAGACTATTCGTGTAGTTTTAATCTTATGTTAAAATAAAAATATTAAATAAATAATCAAATAAACACAAAATATATCTCAATTTCATTAAATAAACCAAAGGAAACTGACAAACACAATATCTTCATCAAGAAGTATTAACGCCGGATAACGTGACACATCATCTACACGTAAGTACAGAATCGTAGACTTCATAAAGTTACGCCTATTAGACCGTCACACGTGACGTTTGCAAATTTACTTAACAACTTTGAGTAACGTTACATAAAACGTCAGGAGAACCTAGTTATATGTTGTATGACCAGCGTAGCGTCACGCGTAACTACAACATCATCTACTACCTGTGACAAACGTTACGTGACGCGTGATATAGAAACGTTACGTGACGCGTAATTAAGAAACGTTACGTGACGCATGGTACTGAAACGTTACGTGACGCGTGGTATAGAAACGTTACGTGACGCGTGGTATAGAAACGTTACGTGACGCGTGGTATAGAAACGTTACGTGACGCGTGATATAGAAACGTTACGTGACGCGTGGTATAGAAACGTTACGTGACGCGTGGTATAGAAACGTTACGTGACGCGTGATATAGAAACGTTACGTGACGCGTGATAATCGTGACTTATAAGAACTAAGAGGCTCCGGAGCTGACAGTAGTTTCACATTAAAACAAAAATAATTTAATGTTAAGGTGAACTACTCGCGCCTGATACCGTCTTGATAAGCCGGGTCATAACATTTTGGCATCCCTTGTGGGGAACTACTATTTGTTTCTTAATAACTCTATTTAACTTTTAATCGAGTTATCAATAAGTCACATAATTTATCATTAACTTTTGAAGATATACAATTTAGATTAATTGTTAAAATGGCAACAAATAACAACTCTACCCATACTCCAACAATGGGATCGAATAACGTACCTCAGGAAGGAGAAAGGTTCGCTGATTTTGATGTAAATCAGACCAGATTATATATGAACAACCTGATAATTAATAAACATGTGTACCAATTACGCTTTACAATCAGCTGTTGCACATATTCCATTTTTCGATGGGTATAATATGCCTCTAAAAGAATTTTTACAAGATGTAGAAAGCGGGCAACAATTTCTCACTCCCACTCAAGAAGGGTTATATCTACGCAGCGTAATATCAAAAATTAAAGGAAAAGCTCGCGAGTCGTTAACAAGTGTACCCATACAAACTGTTGACGAGTTAGCAAATCATTTAAAGAAAGTATACGCACCTGTGAAAACTTATGGACAACTTTTGCACGAACTAACAACCATCCAAATGCGACATAACGAATGCGTCACGGACTTTCATGCCCGATTAATGTCATTATTAAATCAATCATTATCCAAAGGCCGAGATGAATTACATCGAGATCCAGACGAAGTAAAACCGTATATCGAACATGCTGCAAAAGAATATTTTATGAAAGGTTTACCCGACGAATGGAAGTTCAGTGTTTCGGTAGTAAAACCTAAGACACTAAGTGAGGCGGTGGAAGTCGCCATTGGTTTAGAAAAGATTCAAAAAGAAATGAGGGGAGATCCCTCCTATGTACGTTACATGCGTAATACTACGCCTAGGAATATTCAAGAGACCAAATAAGACTATGATCGTGTTCGATCAGCTAAAAGAATGGATATGAACGATCCAACAATTTTTCAACGCCAAAATGTCCCTTATTACTACAACAGGAGCGACACAAATTATCCACGCACTAGTATAACTGCTGATGGAAAGATTAACGCTCCACCACAATTAAGTTATGGAAATAGTTCTAAATTTGCAGAAAATACAACAGATGTCAACACTACTCAAAAATCTCACAACGATCAACCAAGTAGCATACTAAAAAGACCAAATTCACCGTTTCGAAGAAGTGAAATGACGAATGGAAATCAAAGTCACGCTAACCAACAATCATATAATATGGCTAATTTCGCAATGCAACCGTTCCAAAATCAACCATTTTTCGGCTTAAACTCAATGAACCAACAAACTTTCCAATTTCCACAACCAACATATTATGTGATGTATCAACAACCTATGACACAACCCTTCAATTCTAACTTTTTCCATAATCCTAATATGGGACATAACGCATTACCCGCTATACCAGTAACTCCAGCTGAATATCAACTAGCAAAATTAAATCCAAATAACAAACCTGAGCATTTAAACTACACCGGGGCTCATCGTCAGAGCGCAACAATGAGCAACCCGCAAAACCCACACGCTCAAGTGCAATTCGCGCAAGCGACAGAATATACTGCATTGGAAACTCCATCGGCAAATGCAGAGTGATCAAATTAAAAACCAGCGACTTAAGTAATGAAGAAGGAAACTTCGTAGTTGATTCAGCTGCAGAAGTCAACGTTATACGACGAGAAGCTATAAAACCTTCATTAATAATTGATACTAATCATATAATCACTATTACCGGAATATCAGATCAAACCATCAAAACACTGGGAGCAGTTACACTAAAGTTATTAGACTCTGAACATATCTTTCATGTATTACCATCAACCTACCCATTACATCAAGATGCAATCCTGGGACTTCCTTTCTTAAAGAAAGAAAGAGCCAAGGTAGATTTTGATCTTGAGACTATCGTGACTATCAGTCGCCCTACAGAGCCCATCCATTTTGAAAAAAATGACGTGATTGAGGATAAAACAGGAGTTGAAGAAGTCACCAATGTAGCAGCAGATATATTAAAAAGTGATCAAGCAAAACCAAAGTTGAACGTGACAACCTTTAAATCTGGCAAAAACAGAGTGTTTACATTACCGTCACGTTGTCGTGTACCAATCAATATACCCGTCACTCCCGACTCAATTCAGGGAGAAGCATACATGAAACTAATCAAAACTCCTCCAGGAGTATTCATAGGTGAAGCCGCCGTCACAAACTCAAAAGGAAAGTGTTATGTAATGGCTATTAATACTAGAAGTGATCCAATTGAAGTAGAAATCAAACCACAAGAGTTAACACCATTTGACTTGGGAGATTCAGAAGAATTCTTTGAAGACTCAGAATTTGAAGATATAACTGTTAAGTTAAACTTACAAGATAGGAAAGATACAATCTTAGCAAAATTAATTAAACCAAGTCATAACAAAGAAGAGATACAGCAAATCACCGAAATAGTCAACTTATATCCATATCTCTTCCAACTAGAAAACGATCGTCCATCAACTACACATTACACTAAACACAAAATAATAACCACAGATGAAAAACCTGAAAACACTAAACAATATCGTTACCCTCCAACTTTACACTTGGAAGTGAGGAAACAAATTTCCAGAATGTTAGAAGATGGAGTAATTCAACCTTGTGCTTCACCCTGGAACTCACCACTTTGGATAGTTCCTAAAAAGAGTGCTAAAGATGGCTCAAAACGTTATAGATTAGTGATAGACTATCGAAAACTTAATAATAAGACCATTGACGATTCATACCCACTACCTCAAATTAGTGAAATTCTGGAAACGATGAATTTTTCTAAGTATTTTAGCGTGATGGACCTCGCCAACGGTTTTCATCAAATAGAAGTGGAACCATCAGACTACCCTAAAACAGCGTTCAGTACTCCTTACGGACACTACGAATTCGTGAAGATGCCTTTCGGGCTCAAGAATGCCCCGAGAACTTTTCAAAGACTTATGGACCACGTGATGTTAGGATTACAAGGCATAGAAATATTCGTATACCTCGATGACATCATTATATTTGCCGATACATTAGAAGAACATAAGGATAAAGTATTTAAAGTTTGTGAAAGACTATTTTCCGCTGGTTTGCGACTACAAACCGAAAAGTGCGAATTTTTAACACCAGAAGTCAAGTACTTAGGCCATATGATTTCGCAATACGGAGTGAAACCCGACCCTGGAAAAATTAAATCCGTAGAAAATTATCCAGTTCCAAAGACAGTCTCCAACATTAGACAATTCTTGGGATTTGCAGGCTATTATAGAAAGTTCATTAAGGATTTCTCCCTGAAAGCTAAGCCTTTAAACGATTTACTAAAGAAAGGAACATCTTTCGTATGGACAGATAGTCACCAAGAATCTTTTGAAATATTGAAAAAGGCTCTATGTGAATCTCCCATATTAATAAATGCTGATTTTAACAATCCATTCATTTTAACAACTGATGCTTCTAATTATGCCATAGGAGCAGTACTTAGTCAAGGTGAACTTGGGCAAGATCGACCTGTAGCATATATGTCACGGTCATTAAACAAACATGAAAGAAACTATTCTACCACTGAAAAAGAGTGTTTAGCTATAATAGCAGCAATAGAATATTTTAGGCATTATCTTTGGGGAAGACATTTTACTGTCATAGGAGATCATGAACCCCTAACATGGATTGATTCAATCAAAGATCCAATGAGTAGACTAAATCGCTGGAGAGCGAGACTCAGAGGCTATCACTATACGTTTCGATATAAGCCAGGAAAACAAAATGCTAACGCTGACGCTTTGTCACGCAACGTACCTCAATTAGAAGAAACATCGGAGGCTCAAGCTCTACCAATCTCTATTCCTAAACAAACGAAATCTTCTCTAGCTAGACAAACAATAGCACAGAGAAACCTAATACGTGACGATCCAAATAAGGCTCAAACCCCGCCTGTCTTGACTACTCGAGGGAGAAAGAAAGGATCTACAAATGCTCCTTTACACCAAATAAAAGACATAGAACAAGGACAAGCTGTACTAGAAGCTAGTACCATAGGAAAAAGGCTAAGATGTAGGAAACAAACGCAGCAGGAAAAGATAAACAACGAGGTTCCGTCTTCAGTCCAGGAAAATACATCATCTATGTCCTCTTTAACGACAAATATAGACAATGGACATGAGTCAGAAGTAAGTGCTCCACCAATCCCACTGAGAGAGAAATCTTTCTTGCCTAGTCTAATAAACCCACCTTCAGAAACCAGCTTTGGTCACACTAAAACAATAATAGAGTCGGAACAGGAACACATTACTGGAGACAGCGAAATAGAAGATGTAACGCGTAACGAAGACGTTACTGGTGTTATCAGTCCTATATTTACGTACAAACCTCCAGATTCGGATAGTTCAATCGAGTTACCTAAAACTTTTCAAGGAACTGTCGATGACTCCGATACTTCCGACGAAGACGAAATACTCAATCCGAAGTTTCAATCAACTCGCAGATCTAACTTCTATCAAGAAGAAGAAAACACTGAAGAAGAGTCGGAAACAGACTTAGAAGAAGAAATACAACCAAGCAATTTCCAACCAGGCGAAACGCAAAAATTTTTAGACGAATTAAAAGATTCATATTTCTGGATGGACTCAATCATAACCAAAACTCAAGATCAAACTAACAAAGAAGAAAATAAAGAGATAGAATCCCCAGAAAATCCAGAAGATTTTGATATCTCAGACGGTTACGAATTAGATTGGGAAGGCGGACAAGGTCCGGCCTTCACTCCTATCCGTAGATACGCTAAATCACTGTCACCGTCACCAAAGACCTCAGGAGTTTCTAAAAAAATACCTGTGCCACCAAAGGTAATAGAAGAATGGCTAGAAACATCCAGAAGAGAAAGAATAAGTCAAGTTACAAGAAGTCGCCAATAAAAGGTCCGAAAGCTCGTTCAACACCATTTAACAAGGAAACTCCTGCAATAAATACTTGGGACAAATTATCAACTATACACCAAGAAGAAAGCGAAGAAGAAACGGATTCAGAAATTGAAATGCAAGAAAACACGCCACTATATACAGAGTTGAGCATTATTCGAATTAAAAATTATCTATTTATTCATCTAAATAAAATTTTATTCTTATTCGTATTATTCGTTATTTGCGTTATTCGTATTTAATAGAAACCGTTATTCGTTTTTTCTTCTATTCATTATTCGGGATATTCGTTATTCGCGATATCTACTATCTGCAATATTCGTTATTCGTCATTTTATCTAGATGATTGTTCAAAATTCAAACAAATATTAAATAGGTGTATAAGAATAAGCGCCCATAATAGTAATTTTCAATACAAGTGTGAAAGCGTTGGTTTTCAAACGAGTGCGAGTTTATCAGAACAGTGGTACGTAGGTAACACACGCATGAGTCAAGTATCAGCTTTCACACTTGTAATAACAATATTTTTTGATACCATGGATGAAAATACAATTTTAAGAGGGTGTCGGACTCAAAAAACGGCTATTTTTTATATTTTTTTATAAACAAAAGAATAAATTTTTTAAAAAATCCTGAATGCCATCCCTTCAGTTTATAACTTAATTATGATATTTACGTTGAAAATTTATGCTTTTTTTGACTAATACTTACCGACCAAAAATTGTTTATTTAATTATTATTGAAAAAAATCATTTTTTTTTAATCGAAACGCCATGCCCTCGCTTTTGTTTTAAGCTGCCCTTATGATTGTTTTCAGATTTTTAATTTAATATTTTCAGATTATTTGCAGATTGCACTCGAGGCGAAAAACTTCATTTTACGCACTAACGAAATGTACATTATTATCTAAGTATTTAAGTAAAATATGTAAATAAAATATCTCAATAAAATTCTGATACGAAAAGATAAATATCTATTTTAGAAACGAATATTTGAATATCGAATATAGAATTACGAATAAATAAATAATCGAATAGCCGAATTACAAATAAATAGATATAAATAACGAATAACTATTCGAATAAGATTTTAGTTAAATAAATTTATTCGTAGAAAATATTTAGATAATTATTCGTTTCATTTTATTCGTTATTCGTATTCGAATAATTTTTGCTCAACTCTGACTATATAACACTCCTAAAACATCACACAGCGTTACTACAGACCCAAGAAAAGAAACCACAGCGTATTCTGTATCAAGAAACCCAAGTGAAAGTAAGAAGAATATGACACAAGCTGAAGTGACGCATAAATCAGTAACACCAACCCAACCATTTACCACAAATCCGCAAATACCACTAACGTTTGGTATTCCTTATAAAAATAAAAATATTAACTTTATCAATACCAGGGAAAGTTTGACATATTTAAAAGATAATATTGTACACTTCATCTCATCTAACCTAGAACTGTCAACTTTAAACAACAAATTATTATTAGATTTAAACATTATAAATAAAGAAGACTTGTTAAAACATAATCCACAGATTGGAGAAGTAATTGTAACACCCAACAGAAAACGCTACATCTTTAGTTTAGTTATAACACGAACCGAAAACGACCAAGTTACACCGCATAATTTGAAAACATGCTTTCAGACCTTAGTATATAAATTACAAGAAAAAAATATTAGATCTTTCAGAATCTCCAGAAAGGGAGAACCCACTGATATCCTACCGAGAGGAGAACTGCTCAAGTTAATGTTGGATACCTTAAGCAGCATAAGCGTAACCGTAACACTTTGCCGCGGCGTATGTATAACGCCACCACCAGAACAAAGAAAAATCATACTAGAAGAATGTCACAATAGCCTGTTCGGAGGACATAGAGGCATCTTTAAAACATACCGTAGAGTTCGAGAACGATATTACTGGGAAGGCATAAAAAGAGAAATAGAAGATTACGTCAGGAAATGTCCGATATGCCAGGAACCAAAATTAACTAGAGTAAAGACTAAAGAACCTATGGTTATCACTGACACGCCAACGGAAGTATTTGAAAAAATAGCTGTAGACACCAAATGACAACATCAGGAAATCTCCACGTCCTCACAATGCAGTGCCTACTTTCTAAATATTGCGTCGCAGTACCAGTGCCAAACATTAAAGCCATTACTATTGCTAATGCAATAACAAAACACTTTATCGCACAGTATGGAGCACCTAAAATCATCCTAAGTGATAGAGGACGAAGTTTTAGAAATAAAATACTAGAAGATCTGGCTAGTATCTTTGGCATAAATCTAGTAACCACAACAGTCTACTATCCTCAAAGTAATGGTTCTTTGGAGCGAAGTCACATGATGCTCAACGATTTCATTAGGAATAAAGCTAAGAATAAAACGGATTGGGATCAAGTGGTTCCTTTCGCTATACATGAGTATAACACCTCGGTACACGCTGCTACCGGATTCACACCGTATGAAATCGTGTACGGTAAATTAGCCAGATCACCCACATGCCTGCCTGACGAGTTTAACCTAGAAACATATAACTCATACATAAAGGACTTAGTACACTGCTTAAATGATATCAAAGAAACCGCTAGAGATAACATAGTCAAAGCCAAATATAAAAGTAAAAAGTACTATGATCGAGACATAAAAGAACAGCAGTTAGAAATAGGAATGCCGGTTTATGTTTTAAAGGAACCCAGGAAAGGAAAATTAGATAGATACTATAATGGAGACTTCATCATCAAAGAAATGAATGATAACAATAACGTATTAGTAGAATCCTCAAATGGCAAACAACTATTAAAACATAAGAATAAATTAAAAAGAAGATATTATTAAACACTCAATAAACCAATAAATTTCAGAGAAACCCTTTTAGTTTGTTACAGGAAAAAGAATTCAAGGTTAATATTTTCATGATTATCAACAATATCAGAGTAGTAACAGCAGTAATTCTGACTACTACATGGCAAATAGGAATTTTGGAAGATTCAACGAAATTAAAAATTACAAAATTAACCAACAATTCTGGACTTTATTATGAATACATAGGAGAATCTAGTTTAATTAGAAATCAATGGCGGATCTCTATATCTTTAGAATGTAAGGTCACGTCAAACGCCATCGAAATGAAAGAAAAACAACTAAAAGAAAGTTACCTAAAATGTCAGACACACCTAGGTAATGACTGTTCAAAATTAATACCCATGGCAAAATTTACACAACAACTGCACAATTTACAACAGAATATTGACGATATTTTAAAATATTTCACGGTGCCCTTATCAAACGTTCAAGGAAAATCCACCCGCACTATCTCAAAAAGAGGAGCGCCTCTAGAATTTGTAGGTTGGGTCAGCAAAACACTTTTTGGTACCATGGATGCAGCTGACTAAGAGCAGATCAATAACGAATTAAATACACTTTGTGAAAGACAAACGAACATATCATCCTTGATGGCACAACAAACTCACATAGTCAAATCAAATTTGGAAATCATACACAAAGAAATTCAGATGAGTGAGAATCGAACTGCAAAGATATTTTCTGAAGTCTCCAGGTTAAGTGATAAAATTAACCATTTTTCAAGAGTCTATAAGCATCTGGGTAATAGAGTTCCAACAATCATTACAAATTTGTAAAGATTCGTATCATACCATGCTTAACGCTATTGAAGAAACTTCAAGAGGACACTTGCATCCACTATTAATAACTCACGATCAACTACAACATCTATTGTCAGATATAAATAGCTATCGAGCAGATTACGTTCTACCATGGGATAAACAGAAAATCACACCTGAAACTTTGTTTTCGATGTCAAAAACAAGCGTCACCACACATAAAGGTCGACTTATTGTGACTCTCGTCTTCCCACTGGTGGATCATACGAAATTTTCAATATACAAACTACACCCAGTCCTGGTCCACAGCAAATTGTTTAATAACGTGATGGGTTACGCAAAAGTGAATCCTCGTCACGCTCTCTTATTCGTCACACATCATCTACAAAATTATTTTCTTACTGATGAAGCGTTTCTGTCCACTTATGCTAAATATGCCAATAAGTATCTGTGTCACCCACACATACCCATCTCAGAAAGGGATGATAACTCACCCTGTGAATATGCCCTATTCAACAATCCATCACACCAAGCATTACAAACTTGTGACATCATACTAAAACGCACTAACCAACCATACTGGTTAAAATTAAAATCCACGGATGAATGGCTATACTCAACACCAAACCCTATACATCTTCGACTCATCTGTGATGACCATATCAATACAGATGTCACATTAAATGAAACAGGCATATTAACAATAAATGGCAGATGTACCGCCTACACCACAAAAACAATATTATATGGCGTGAACACTATCAACATAAACGAAACATTTCTCTACGATCCGAAAATTTCCTTCAACCTGACACAGATAATATTCGATATAAAACCGAAAATTACAATCAACTCTGAAAAAACTTACGATCACGAAGACATATCAACTACCCTCAACAACTGGGCTGAATCAACGGATGAAGTAACCTTATCACAATTGGAAAATCAGTTCCTAGAAGTTTCACGGCAACGAAAGTTACAACGTCGTACTAATACATACATCGCATCAGGTTTATTGCTTAATTTACTGATAATATTTGCATTTTATTTCCTATATACACGTTATTGTAAATCGTGTATTTGCAAATTACCTTCTTTAATCAAACATAAAAATAAGAAGCCATCTATTGAAACCCGTAACGAGGAAAATCTCACTCAAAATTCACCATTAACTCAGGAACAGCGACAATAATTACCTATTCCCACTAACCAACCTACTCCTAATTCCGCTTCAACGCAGTCACCCTGTCAAGAAATAGAATTATATAACCTTGTAAGTAACCAACGGAATCAATACCAGGACACAGCCTGATTAAGCATATCTCCCTTAAATTAATCACAATTATCCCTAGCGTCACCCCTCCGATGGCCTAACCGTCCCTTAGAAATGACATAACTAATAAATTATTTATTTATAATTCAAATATTAATATCTATTAAAACTACAAAATAAACAAGAATTAATTCTTAATTGAATGAACCCACATTTATTAAATTTCACTGCAATCAAATCTTACAAGACTAATGAAAATAAACATAGTATGATTAACTTACATAAAAATTTTTTTTTTTACAATTCACTGAACTAAGAATCCTTCACTTTTGCACATTTCACAAAAATAAGTCCCTTCCCCTATACATGATAAGCACACTCTACCCATTCTACACCGCGCACAAGCTTTCCATACCCCACCGTCATCACAAACTTCCAAATTACACTTCGTACAACAAGGCGAACCAAATCTCGAAGTATGTAGCTGAGGCCTCCTTAAACCTAAAGACACTGCCCTCTTCATCGCCTCGTCCGAATTACAATCAACATTACCACCCAGTGACACTTTCTTGTTAAGAGAAACCTGTCTATCCAATTTCTCCTTTTCTCTATACTTCTTTTGCCTTAACCGGGCTAACTCTTTTCGCTTCTTTTTTTTCTCTTTGTCTATTATTGAATCATTTTCCACTAAAATTTTAATAAAATAACTTATAGATGAGTTAGTTTAAATTATTATAAATGTTATTTAATAGTTATATATAATTATCGGTCTTTCCGGTTATTTAATAGTCATTTATTTAAATTAATAAATTAATCCTATATAAATTATCGTTACAAGATAACACGAATTCCCGTGTTATAGTATATCTATATAAATATGTCATTCTTCAATTATTATTTAAACATGAAAATTATCCTAATTTAATCGAACAAACAATCAAATTTAGTAAAAATATTTAGAACCTTTTACATTTCGCATAGATTTTAATAAATTTATCATTAATTTTCCTATTTTCAGAAAAATCAATAAATGCTAAAAATTGCTTAAAAACTTAATATTTTAATAAAATAACTAATAGATGAGTTAGTTTAAATTATTATAAATGTTATTTAATAGTCATTTGTTTAAATTAATAAATTAATCATATATAAATTATCGTTACAAGATAACACGAATTCCCGTGTTATAGTATATCTATATATATATGTCATTCTTAAATTATTATTTAAACATGAAAATTATCCTAATTTGATCGAACAAACAATCAAATTTAGTAAAAATATTTAGAACCTTTTACATTTCACATAGATTTTATTAAATTTATAAAATTATTAGTTGCCTGACTCAATAGTTATTTATTTAAATTAACAATCGTATTATATTTGAACTAGCGCTACATACTTGTTACAACAATGCAAATATTATCAGTAATAGTTGAGCCACTAGAACTGTATTATTAGTAACAATTTACTATATGTATATTTCATAATTATTAATAACATTAATCACATGTTCCGAACCTATGTACAAAATTTTCGCAACAGATCATTACGGTCATGCGTATCTTAAAACCTCTGTTGCCAAAATTTTATAATAAAACTTATAATTTGTAACATTTCACCGTTACGCGAAGCGTTACTTAAACGACTAAGTCACAACTTTGAACGTTAGAGACAAACATCACAAAGCGTGACATTACGACACCCGTTACCCACTCTTCTGTCGAGGACGACAGAATTAACAAAGGGGGGAGATGTGACGTCCCACATAGACGTCTACATTATTACGAATATTCATTTTTCATAATTTTGATTTTATTCTGATATATATATGCACTCATAAAAATTAACCCATAAAGCCTTTAAATAAATTTACAAATTTTGCTCAATCAGTCGTTACACGCAGTGATGTCGGTCGCTGAACTGCGAACATGCCGATTTGACAATTATTAACTACTCCCACCTACGCCGAATCTGAATCGCGTTCATCACTGATTGGCCCGCAACTCTCATATGGTTCTAGAACATTCGCGAGTCCATCTTTCTTTCGAGTCTTTATAAACCCGCGAACTCACCATATAACGCCTTTAGTCTTCAGTCTTGTTCTTGAATCTCGTGAGACTCGTGGTAACAGTGAGCGAAGTGCCCGCCGTTTTAGATTCCGGCGTAAGTATATTGTGAAATTCATATACAGAATTTAAAAGTATATAAAAGCTTAAAATATAAGGGATCGTCCCCATGCTTGCCCTTTTAAGCTAATCGCGATATAAGATATATAGATCATTCGGAGGCTACTTCAATTTAGAGATTCACCAAGGTTTCTAAACGAGTAGTTAGATTTGTATCAAAAGGCGCGATAGCGCCTGCACGCAAGTATGCAGGCGCGTAAGCCCTTATTATACAGCTAACTAATCCCAGATTTTTTATATTTTCGTACATTTAAAATTATACTATCTATTTAAGCAATTACAAATCTCACATCTATTTTTTAAATAAGTTTTCACTTTACAATAAATCCGGTTTGAATTCATAAGTGCATAGTGGAGAAATTCGATGTTATTAAAGTTGCTTGCTGAATTCCGATTCTCGAATTTTTGCTATTTCCACTTTCTTTTTCATTCGATGGCAACAAAAAGAGATAGCGTCATAGGAGATGCGAAAGATAGAAAGAGACGAAATTTTTTCCATCCCGTGAGAGAACGCCTACAGAGGTAAAAACTGTTAGCAAGTTGTTTGAGAAGTGGCCGCAAAGAGATATATATATATCTCTATAATACATAAATATTTCGCCGCCGCCGCCGCCTCCGCCGTGTCTAAGAATTCAGAATTCAACATATATATATATATATATATATATGTTTTATATATATATGTCATATATATGTTATATATATGTCATATATATATGTTATATATATATGTCATATATATATGTTATATATATGTATATGTCATATATATATGTTATATATATATGTCATGTATATGATATATATATATATGTCATATATATGTTACACATATATGTCATATATATATAAGTGTGTGTGTGTGTGTGTGTGTGTGTGTGTGTGTGACTGTGCGTGTGTGTGTGTGTGTGTGTGTGTGTGTGTGTGTGTGTGTGTGTGTTTTTTTTTTTTTTTTCCTTTGTTGGAAAGGGGTAAAAGGTAAATCTTGCATAGATATCACTGGATTGTTGATGGGGCTGTCGAGACAGTCCCATCCCCAATAACAGTGGGATGTCGGATTCCTACCGACTAAACCTAACCAGTCGCTGCCAGGGTTGACACTGGCAGCCACTGGTACACCCCGTGTGCCTTTACCGACCCTTAGTAAGGCACCATCTTCCGTCGTCTATGCCTAGTCCCCGCGGTACCACCGTCAAGCAATGCTTCGCGGGGGGCACATGGCTTTCGCCTGTCTCCAATTGATGTGGTCGTCATCTCCATAATCGTCGTTTGCTGTCTGTGTTCAGAATCAGCATAATCCGTTTATCTTCTATCCTCTACTTCTTACTGCATCGTTCGGTAATCAGCTTCTTGCCGCATCTATCGTCTTCTTCTTTCTTCCTCGGCATTTCTAACCTTTTTGAGTATGCACGCTGCATAGTTACTTACAGCGCACCATCCATTCTCTGAGGTCAGCATAGTCGTCGTAATGGACTCGGGAGTTACTCTCGTTTGCAAATAACTCTCGAGTTCTTCTCGCTCCTGTTGGAATCGCAAGCAGTTACAGAAAACATGCTCCGCATCCTCCTTTTCATCCGAACATGCAGGACAGTTCGGACTGTCGTCCAATTTAAACCGGTATAGATAAGCCCGAAAGCATCCGTGCCCAGTTAAAAATTGCGTGAGGTAGTAATTTACTTCCCCGTGTCTTCTTCCAATCCAGTCGTCTATTTTTGGAATGAGGCGATGTGTCCATCGCCCCTTGTCACTAGCATCCCATCTTCTTTGCCAATTGGTCATTGTCTTCTTTCTTTCTTCATCCCAGATCTCCTTCTGGTTTTTGTCCTTCGTTCTTCTTTTAGCTTGGAATGCTTCTTTCCGTTCAACCGCTAGTAAGTCGATCGGCGGCATACCTGCTATGATGCACACCGCGTCGTCCGATACCGTACGATAAGCGGACACCACTCTGAGTGCACTTCGTCTGTACACGGTAGTCAGTATACGCGCATACGATTTTACTCGCATCGCATCTGCCCATGTTGGGGCCCCGTATAGCATGATCGATGTGGTTACACTGGCTAAGAGTAACCTTCGCTTCTGAGTTGGCCCTCCTACATTTGGCATCAATCGTGATAATGCAGCGCCAACTTTGGCTGCTTTATCGCTGACTGTTTTCAGGTGTTGTTTGA
This sequence comes from Theocolax elegans, assembly GCA_026168455.1. Classification (NCBI taxonomy): domain Eukaryota; kingdom Metazoa; phylum Arthropoda; class Insecta; order Hymenoptera; family Cerocephalidae; genus Theocolax; species Theocolax elegans. The sequence continues at coordinate 64,159,277 of CM047431.1, read as the reverse complement.
AACTTAGTCTTGCATCGATGGTAATGCCTAAGTACTTGATGGTTGGTTGAGAGATAATCTCGTGTCCATCCACCATCAGTTTTATTCCTTCCATCTTTTTCCTACTAGAAATTAGAATAACTTCCGTTTTATGGCTAGCTAATTCTAGGCCCGTCTCCGTTAGCCATTCGTGTATTATACGGATCGCCTCTTCAGCTATTTCTGTCACTTCCTCTTTGTGTTTTGCTACTACTAGTACTGCAATGTCGTCTGCGAATCCAACGACTTTTGCTCCGTCAGGTAGAAGCAACTTTAGTACCCCGTCGTACATGATGTTCCAACATGAGGGGCCAAGTACTGACCCTTGGGGCACTCCTCCTGTAATTTCATAGGTCTTGATACCGTCCTCAGTTTCGTAGTATAGTACTCTATCCTTCAGATAGTCTGCCAACATCCTCCTTATGTACAACGGCACGTCCTGTTTCTGGAGAGACTCGTGTATTTCACTCCATTTAGCCGAATTGAATGCATTTTTGACATCCAATGTGACTATAGCGCAGTACTTTTTTGTACCTCCTTTCCATCTTTTCCCTTTTATAGCTGTTTGCACCGTGTCAATCACGAGGCTAACTGCGTCCTGGGTCGAACGGTTCCTTCTAAAGCCATATTGGTGTTCCGATAATCCACCTTTTCCTTCTATAAAATGATCCATTCTAACGCAGGTTACGCGTTCTAAGATCTTGCCCAAGGTGTCCAACATGCAGAGAGGTCTGTATGATGAGAACTCCTGTGGTGGCTTATTTCCTTTCGGCAGAAGTACGAGTCGCTGTTTCTTCCAATTTATAGGAAATATTCCCTCTTCCAGACACGAATTGTACAAGTCTAAGAAGGTCTCTGGTTGGGCTCGGATGGCATGCTTCAATGCAATATTGGGAATGCCATCCAGCCCTGGGGCCTTGTTATTCCCTACTCTTCCGCACGCTGCTAAAAGTTCCTCCAGCGTGATTGGCGGAACAGCCTCTTCGATCAAACCGGTTTCAATGACACCTGCTTCCTCCAGTTGCCTGGGGAATAGTGTGGTCACCACTCGTTCGAGTAGTTCTGGACATTTCGGAGCGGGTACGTAGCTTCCTTTAATCTTCTTCATTACCATTTTGTAGGGTCGACCCCAAGGATCCAGGTCGACTTCATTCTGTAGTTCTTTAAGGCCCCGTCGCTTGTTTTCGCGGATTGTCTTCTTTAGGTTCCTTTTAGCGTCCTTCATTTCTTGGCCTCGGGCGTCTACTATTTCCTGTCCTCTTCCAGTCTTATAGTATTTTTTCCTAGCCCGTTGATCTCGTCGTCTGGCCCGGTGACACTCGTTACGTGCACTTTCAACCTTCTTGTCCCACCAGTATACTGGTGGTCGTCGAGTATTTGGTACTCTTCTCGGCATAGTCACGTCGCAGGCTCGGGTGATATTATCCATCACCTGTTGAGCCTTGCCGTTCGCCGACCCTGAAAGTTGCACTTTATCTAGGGCCAGCAGAAACACTTCTTTATCATAATCCTTTGCTTTCCAACCGACTCTGTGAGTCCTCGTACTCGTGCTCAATCTCTGCTCTACTTTTCTCACTTCCATTATTATGGCCTGGTGATCACTATTTGTGTAATGTTCACTTACTGACCATTTGGCAATTAGGTCAATTAAACAACTACTGGCAAATGTCAGATCTATAATAGATCCTGTACCTCCTCTTCTAAAGGTATACTTGCTATCCTGGTTAACTAGCACCAAGTCCAGGAGTGCAAATGCTTCTATTAGTGCTCTTCCTCTTTGGTTAGTTCTTTGACTGCCCCACTCGACGGCCCATGCGTTAAAATCGCCTGCAATAATTACTGGCTTTCTTTTCACAGCATCTTGCACAATTCGATCTAACTGTCTTTCAAACTGTTCGATCGGTGCATTAGGCGAGGCATAGCAGCTGTATACGTGTATACCTGCTACTTTTACGCGAACGAATCCTTCTTCCGAGGTCAACATTTTTTCCTGGAAAGCAACGCTTCCGCATGCCCAAATCGCTGCTTTGCCAGAGTCGTCAGCTTCCCACACTGATTCATCCAGACGTCTGTATGGCTCACATATGATGGCTATATCAACTTGCATCTCACGGATATACTGATCAAGTATATCCTGTGCTGTCTCGCAGTGGTTCAGATTTAACTGAACTATCTTCATTATCTTCGTTTCTTTAGTTTCGCTATTGCCGCTTGGTATACTGGGCATGTATAGCTACCAGCAGCATGGTCACTTTTATCCTTTACTCCACTCTCCTGGCAGAGTACGCAGCTTGGATTGTTTCTACAATCCTTTGCTTTATGCCCTTCTTTTCCACACTTGTAACAGAGATTACTGCGATCTTGTGTTACAGTGCAGTTTTTGCCGATATGTCCAAATCCTAGGCATTTGAAGCAGCGAAGTGGACGTGCGTTCTGTTTCATCTCTCGTATTCTGCATACTACCCATCCTATCTTGATTTTTTGCTTCAAGATCATCTGCTGAGTCATCTTTGCCGGTGTGTGTGTGTGTGTGTGTGTGTGTGTGTGTGTGTGTGTGTGTGTGTGTGTGTGTGTGTGTGTGTGTGTGTGTGTGAACATACACTTTTCCAAATATCCATATGTGATATATACAATGGGTTAAAAATTAAATACATTAATTATTGCATTTTTAAGATAATTCTATTATAAATAGTAATGGAAAAAGAAAATTCAAAATTAACAGTGACAAAATTAATACAAAAATTTATTTATTTAAGAAGAAAGTTTTATTACTTTTAAAGTACAAAATATTAATGACATAGAACTTTTAGCGATGATCCTTCGTCATTGAATAAATTTATTTTAGGAGGTAAAGTTTTATTTAGATCCGCTTAAAATACTCCAAAATTTTAATAAGTTTTACTAAATACTACAATTAAGTACATGCACTTTACTATTTTTGGTAAGTTAATTTTTTATTAACATTTATAATTATTAAAATAAAATTTAAGCTTTATAAGAATTCATATAGTTTAAAATTTACAGTTAACATTTAATATGTCTCTATTATTTTTATTATTTTTATTCTGATTTCATTACACTAAAGTTTGGTAAAAACTTTTATTTATAAATTATAATCGTATTAAAAAAAAAATTAAATTTTTGGTATAAAACCAAAGCACTATAGCAATACCTCCAAGGTATTGTGTGAAACTGTTTAATTTTTAAGGCGATATAAATAGTTTGCCGCCGTTCGGTATAAGATTTCAGGGTTCTAATATATGCCGCTGTGTATAAAAATTTTTCACTCCCCTTATATGGGCATACATATATATATGTAGTGAGTCCATAGTACATACATAGATACATATATATTTATATATATATATAATATATATATATATATGTGGGGTATTGCACGTGAAGTGGTCCGATCAAAATTTTACAATGAGTAAAATTTTGGGTACACATTCCAAATGTTTTTCAGAATAAAGAAAAAAATTTTTAGGTACTTGAATCTTATTTTGGTTATTCTAACCTCAAAAAGTGGATTTTTACAAGTTTTTTTCAATACCAGCTGGGTTTACCATTATATTTTACCACTATAATTTTTACTATAGAACATTATATGTAACATTCGTTGCTAATTGTGTCTGGAATTTATTCTTCTGGGTTAGAATTTATAATTTCAAAGTGAATGTTATATAAACTACATGTCAATATTCAATTTGAAAAAAGTGCAAGGCCGCCACAATTGATTTTTTTATACAAAATCCTAAAAGGAAGCTTGGAGCAATACCTTTCAAATAGTCTGTAGCATTTTTATGGCCTTCAGTTCTGTAAAAAGTTATGATAATTTAAAAAACACGAAATTTTTTTTTAAATTTAAATGGGAATTATCATGTCGTTTTTTGTGAATTTTTTCTCTTTCTTTAAATTATCATAACTTTTTACAGAACTGAAGGCCATAAAAATGGTACAGACTATTTGAAAGGTATTGCTCCAAGCTTTCTTTCAAACTTTTGGATAAAAATCAATTGTAGCGCACTTACACCTTTTTTAAGTTGAATATTGGCATGTATTTTATATAACATTTACATTGAAATTAGAAATTCTAACCCAGAAGTGTGTGTGTGTGTATGTGTGTGCGTGTGTGTGTGTGTACGTGTTATTTGTTTTTTCAAGAATAGATAATATATGTATTTTTTCCGTGCGCAAAAAAAAAGTTGTGAACATAACATGAAAGAATGTGTATTTGTTTACTCATTCTTGATAAAACTCATAAAATTTTTAAACGTATACTCAATAATAATAACGGATCTAAAATTCAATGTAATGCTTTAAATACAAATGCAAAATTGTTTGAAGATGAAATAAATATTAATCAAGTATAACATACACTTTTCCAAATATCAATATGATATATACAATGGGTTAAAAATTAAATATATTAATTCTTGCATTTTTAAGATAATTCTATTATAAACAGTATAGGCAAATTCAAATTTTAACAGTGAAAGAAAATTCAAATTTTAACAGTGGCAATATAAAATACGAATTACATTTGAATAGATTTTCAAAAACTATTAATTTAGGAGCATTTAATTTAAATATTTTTTAAATTAATATTTCAAAGTTGTATGGATATATAAGTGTGTAGATAATTTATATTTATATAATACAATATTTTAAATAAACAAGTATGTATTTATTAGAAATAGAAGGATATTTAAGAAATGAATTTGTTTATAAATATCAAAATAAATATTTGGGCTCTGCATAGTAAAAATAAATTGGATATAATTATGGATTAAAACGCAAATTTTGAAAGAGAGTGCAAATTACGAATCACGGGAGAAATGGAAGAAACAGGTTTTTATTTATATAGCGCTATAATTTTATAAATAATTCTTTAAAGCTAATACAAAAATTAATTTAATTAAGAAGAAAGTTTTATTACTATTAAAGTACAAAATATTAATGACATAGAACTTTTGGCGATGATCGATCGTCATTAAATAAATTAATTTTAGAAAGTGAATTTCTATTTATAACGGTTTAAAATAATCCAAAATTTTAATAAGTTGTTAACTAAAATTCTACAATTTAGTAAGTATATGTACTTTACTATTTTTGGTAAGTTAATTTTTCATTAACATTTATAATTATTAAAATATAAATTTAAGCTTTATAAGAATTCATATAGTTTAAAATTTACAGTTAACATTTAATATGTCTTTATTTTTTTTTATTATTTTTATTCTGATTTCATTTCACTAAATTTTGGTAAACTTTTATTTATAAATTATAATATCTATAGCAATACCTCCAAGGTGTTGTATGAATCTGTTTAATTTTTAAGGTGTCCATGGTAGTGAAAAAATAATACAATTTAAAACATTATTTTAAATAAATTAATTACGAAAAACCTTTTCGAAATTAAAAATAGGGGGTTGGCGCGCGAAGCCCTCCTAGTATATATATATATATATATATATATATATACTAGGGGGGCTTCGCCCCCCTGCGCGCTTCGCGCGCCAACCCCCTCTCCTTTCAAAATGAAATATATATATATATAATATAAAAGAAATGTAACCGACAAGGTGGCGGAGTGGCGGAGAAGCACTTCGGCCGGTCACGGAAGTTAAGCAGCACTGAGTGCGGTTCGCACTTGGATGGGTTTGGCTTTCGTGGCGGGTTAGGTGTTTTTTCACACTTCACAACGTGAGCGGGAGGTGTGAAACATTCGGTTTCGGTGTCAAGGCCTACGCAATGTGACTTTGACACCCAAAAAGAATGTTTCGAATACACCGGCCATCTCGGGTGAGGTTTTCCCTGCTTCACAGGTTTCCCTCATCCACGGGCATAACCCCGGGCGAATGCGAGATGGTGGGGTTTTTAAGGGAGGGATAAAAGCACCCACACATAGGTGGTAGGTGAACACCGTTAAAGTCCCCCAGGGGATAAACGGTAGGAAGTGCCAGGAAAAAGAGAGCACAAATCAAGAATAAAAAAAAAAAAAAAATATAAAATGTATATATTATAAATATATTATCATCATATTATTATTAAATAGATTTCCACACCACCCTGGAGGTACTATTATGGCGCGTTGGGTTTTATACAAAAAATTTAGCATATTAAATTTAAAAAAAATTTATAAATAAAAGATTACCAAAATTTTAGTATAATGAAGTAAAAATGAAAATTATAAAATAAAGATAGATGTGTATTAAAAACATAACGAGGAAACCCATCGCCGTTAGCCATACACCACGTTATGTCAAAAAAATGATTTTAAACAAAATTCATACATATAAACTTTAACTGCAAATTTTATATGATATGAATTTTTTTAACTTATAATTTACATTATATTAAATAATTATAAATTTAATCAAAATTTAACTTACCTAAAATAGTAAATTTAAATTTTTAAACTGATCTAAATAATACTTCACCTCCTAGAATTAATTTATGTAATGGCAAAGGATCATCTTCTAAAAGTTCTATATCCTCGATATTTTGTACTTTTAATGTAATAAAATTTTCTTCTAAAATAAATAAATTTTCGTATTAATGTGACAACTATTTAAAATATTTTAGTTACTTTCAAATAATAACCTGTATCTTCTATTTCCCCAATAATTCGTAATTTGCACCCTCTTTTAAAATTTGAATTTTGATTTATAATTATATCTATTTTATTTCTTCCGTTAGTTATGGAGCCCACATATTTATTTTGATTATTGTCAACAAATTCATTTCTTAAATAACCTTCTGTTTCTAATAAATAAATATTTGTTTATGTAAATTATTATTTTATATAAATATACATTTATTCTCACTTATATATCCATGCAATTTTGAAATTTCATCAAAGGCAATAACATTTAAATTTGATGTATTTTTTCGGATATCAAATTCTCCTAAATTAGTAATTTTTGAAAAGTTTTTCAATGTAATTCATATGTCATATTTCCATTATTAAAATTTGAGGATTCCTTAGCCATTACTGTTTCTAAAAGAATTATCTACAAGAATACAATAATTTGGAATTATATTTAATTTTTAAATCATTGTATTTTATATCCATATTATATATTATATCTATAGAAAACTGTATGTTAGTATACTTGATTTATATTTATTTTATTTTCAAATAATTTTGCATCTCCATTCCAGGCATTACACTGAATTTTGGATCCGTCATTATTATTTAATACAAATTTAAAAATTTCATAACTTTTATCAGTATTTCTGGACGTAATTGTTTTTGTCTTATCTATTGATTCTACGTATCCAATAATCATTCTATACAAATAATTATTTTTAATTTAATTTTTATATTATATTACGTTAAACAAAGATAATACTTGTAATATTTGTATCATTTGATAAATACTTACACACTTTTATCACCAATATGAATTTTATTTTTTAAAAAATCATTATTTGTAAACTGAATTTCGGAAAAATCAATTTTTGTTTGTTTATTTTTAATACTTTCTTCATTACTATTAATTTGTTTTCTTTTGATTGACATGGCTATGTGAAAATAAAATCATTCGAAAATTTCTTTCCAGACGATATTTTCAATTTCATTTTGGTTTTCAGAGTTATTTTCAATATATAAATTATTTGGATTTTCACACCGAGAAAGAGCTACATATAATTGACCATGAGAAAATAGAGGTCTACGATAATATATTCCTAAACTATCAAAACTTTGTCCTTGTGATTTATTTATTGTTATTGCAAATGCTAATATTACAGGAAATTGTTTTCGATGTAAAATGAATGGTAATTTAGAAAATTCACCTGTGTCCAAAGTTATTCTTGGTATAAATGCAATTTCTCCCTTTTTATTTCCTGTTACAATCATAACTTTTATATTATATTTATATAACTCGATGATTTTTAAACGCGTCCCATTACACAAACCATCATTAAGCTTAAGAGAATTTAAATATTCTATTGGATAATTTAATTGCATACTTTCATCATTCTGATCTACACCTTTAGCAGTTGCATAATCAATACTTAAATAAATTTTTTCTTTTGAATGAATTTTGTTTAATACTTTTTTATTTAAATTATATATATCTTCATTATGACACGCTAATATAGCTTTATTTGATAGATCATTTGTGTTTGTTATAATAGAACCATAAATTTTTTCGCAAATATCATCAGTTTTCCATGAATCTTTAATTTTTAATGAGGTTAGATTTCCTTCACCGATTTGTAATAGAAATTTTGAAAAACTTTTATCACACGATCTCATATTTTTATTTAATTTCAAAACAGTGAATTTTGGCCATAAATTAGAATATTTTATAGATTCCTTTACTATTGAATTTCGGCAACCGTTTTTAATGACAGGTAAAATTTGTCTAAAATCACCTCCCAAAATTATTAATTTTCCTGCGAATGGAATTTTTTCATTTGAACAACAATCTCTTAAAGTTTTATCTACTATTTCTAATGCTTTTTTAGGTATCATAGATGCTTCATCCCAAATTATTATGTCACATTCACGTAATTTTTTTTTATCTGATTTTAATTTTAAAAAAGTCGTTTCTATATTTGACAAATCTAACGGTAATTTAAAAGTTTTGTGACTCGTCATACCTTCTGGTAGTAAAATTGATGCAATACCAGTCCAAGCCATAGATATAACTTTTTTTCCTTGCCCTAAATAATAATAAATAATTGTTTTATAAAGAAAAGTTTTTCCTGTACCGCCAGGCCCGTCAATAAAAATCATGTTATTATTTGATTGTGTAATATAATTAAATATTTTATTTTGATCTTCATTAAGTTTATTTTTATGATCAATAAATAAATTCATATTTGCGTCCTTCATTAATTGTATAGCATTTAAATCTACTTCATTTTCATTATTAATAATTTCTGGTAATCCAAAATCGGAAATAGAAAGATTTTCTAAATTTAAAATTTTATTAATATGTTTTAAAGCATTACATTCCTTATTTTCTTTGAAATCTTCACATAAATTTTTTTTAAAATTATCCCATATTTTACAAGCTGAAGATGAAGTATCAGCAATTAAAAACCACGAAAAAAATTTTCTAAATTCTTTTGGCATCATAATACTTGCTGCTTCTTCAAAAATTTTTAAAATTTGTTCATCGGTTTCTACTAATCCCATGGCTATAGCTGCTTCTTTAAATGTTTTATATAAAATATTATCATTTGTTTTTAAGTCATTAAAAGATGTCACTCCTTTTTTATGATTTAGAATTAATTTTAAATGAAATCTTTCTGTATCTTTAATACTAACATTACATAATCTACCTAAAGCATTAGAAAAAACTTTTCTTTTAACCCACGTTTTTGTTGTTGTATTAAATAAATAAAATTTTGGTATATTTGAATATTTTATATTTTTTGCATTATCATCACATAAATTTAATCGAAACCATGCAGTAAGAGTTGTATTATTATTCTTTTCTAATGCTTCTTTTTCTTTATTTTCCTCAAAAATAATTTGCTGTTGATTTTCCGTATGTACTGCTAATCTAATTACTGTATGAGATCTTCCAGAAAGTGGTAATTCTTCAATTCTCCAAGCGGCTTCTATAGGACTTATATACCGCGCATCAATATAATCAGTAATTTCATCAAATATTTCATCTTTTTTTTTTTGTAAACCTATGTATGCTCTATCAGAACCTTTAAGTATATATTTATACAAATATTTAATACTCATTACAGAATACGAAATTTCGGTATTAATATGACAATTATATTTTTGTAAAAGAGTAGCATTATAAGGTACTACCATTGAATTATTTACTTTAATAATTTCTCCATTTACTTTCTTATTATATTCATAATTTTTATTACTATTATCTCTTCTTTTATAATGAGGAAAACCATTTTCATCAAAATATGTAAAATCAGTAAAGTTTTTTGGAAATTTTTTGGAACATTTATTATTTTTGTAATCGTAACAGGGTGTATTTTCTGAATGTGGTCCATGTAACATATGCTTAATGACTAATTCTCGTAGATTTTCGTCATCAGGTATTTCAGCACTAATAAATTTATCAATATCTTTCGGATTTAGAAGTTTATTTTTATAATCAAGAACAAACAATAAATGTGCATGAGGTAATCCTCTTTTTTGAAATTCAATAGTATATATATATGCAATAATATTTCCAAATATATTACCACTTAAAATATCACTCAAAATAGCACGAAATTTAATAAAAAATAAACGTGCTACTATATTAGGTATATCAATACATGTAGTACCTGAAGGAAATTTTACAAGAACTCTTTTTATTTCTGGCCAATTTGGATTGCAAGTTACAGTTATAAATAAATCTGGTCTACCAATTTCTCTATTAATTGTCATAGCATCTTGATACAATTGATGCATATGTCTGGGACTACCAATATGCGTTGCTGGCAAAATGAAAATATTACCTAACCTTTCATTATTTTCAAGGTTTACAGAATTATTTGAGGCACATTTTTCAACATGATCTATTAATCCTTGACGACATTCAATTCTTAATTGTTTTTGATTATAACGAAAGAAATTTAATCTATTATTTTCTATAATAATATAAGCATGTAAAAAATATTGTTGTGTTAAACGACCACAATATAATATAGGATCAAATTTAGAATTAATTCTATATGCAAGTCTGTAAGAATAATACTGTAGAGCTGATAATCTCTTACAAGTATTTGAATTTTGTTTCAAGATTGGACTCCAGCCTAAATCTCCTGAAGGAAATAAAATAACAAATACCATCGGATCAACATGGAATGATAATTTATTTAAAATCACGCTTTCATGATTATCTGGTGAATTTTTTGGATAAACACGTAAATCAGCAATTTCTGGAATTTCATTATTTTTCGAAACTATTAATGCTGCACATTCACCAGTCCTGGGTGTGTTATAAACATTTTTATTCGAATTTATGCAGCGTGTGAATATTAAATTATACTCATCAATTTCACCATTATTAGTTACGTCATACAAATGTTTATATTTTTTAGCATACGGATTTTCTTTTAATATTTCTGATATTATTTTCATATATTCTAGTTCTAACATATTATTATTTTGCATTCGAATTTTATTAGCCGTATCATTATCATATATATAAATCTGACTGTATTGTGGATCAATTCCCTCTTTTGCTAAAATATTATTAGGACTACTATGACATACTTGACCATGAATTTTTAAATTATAAATTCCTTTTTTATAATCATTAAGAATATTTGCATTAAAACTTGCAAAAGCAAATTTATTATTATAATATCGTATAAGATTTCTAAATTTGGTATCATATAAAAGATTTTTTAATTCATTATTATAATCACTTAAAGGTGGAAGTACAATTTTACCATAATGACAACAACTTTTTTTTGAAAATTCTTCTAACCAAAAAGCTGCAGAACAATAAGGACATATAAAAGTCATATCACCGATATCAGTATAATCAACAATCGTTTTAGAAAATTTTGAAATTTTTTGATTTATCCTTCGTTTATTAATTCGATTATTTGGCATATTTAAAACAACATCTTTTCTTCTCTTCTTATCCAATCTTTTTTCAGTCATACCTTCGACTATATCTTTACTCCTCTTCTTTTCCAATCTATCTTCAGTCATACCTTCGACTATATCTTTACTCCTCTTCTTTTCCAATCTTTCTTCAGTCATTGTTTTGACCATATCTTTATTCCTCTTTTTTTCCAATCTTTTTTCAGTCATACCTTCGACTATATCTTTACTCCTCTTCTTTTCCAATCTTTCTTCATTCATACCTTCGACTATATCTTTACTCCTCTTCTTTTCTAATCTTTTTTCAGTCATACCTTCGACTATATCTTTACTCCTCTTCTTTTCCAATCTTTCTTCAGTCATTGCTTTGACCATATCTTTATTCCTCTTTTTTTCCAATCTTTTTTCAGTCATACCTTCGACTATATCTTTACTCCTCTTCTTTTCCAATCTTTCTTCATTCATACCTTCGACTATATCTTTACTCCTCTTCTTTTCTAATCTTTTTTCAGTCATACCTTCGACTATATCTTTACTCCTCTTCTTTTCCAATCTTTCTTCAGTCATTCCTTCGACTATATCTTTACTCCTTTTCTTTTCCAATCTTTCTTCAGTCATTCCTTCAACTATATCCTTACTTCTTTTCTTTTCTAATCTTTCTTCAGTCATTCCTTCGACTATATCTTTATTCCTTTTTTTTTCTAATCTTTCTTCAGTCATACCTTCGACTATATCTTTACTCCTCTTCTTTTCCAATCTTTCTTCAGTCATTCCTTCGACTATATCTTTCCTCCTTTTCTTTACCAACCTATTTTCGGTCATATTTTTAACTATATCTTTGTTCCTCTTCTTTTCTAACCTTTCTTCAGTCATATTTATTACTTTATCATTTTGTCTTTTACGAAATAATTTTAATTCATTTAAATTTTGAACATGTTTTCTCGTATTAATAATTTCTTTATTTTTATTATAATAAGATTTATGGTAAAAATTTTTATGATCTTGTTTAAAATGATCATTATTACATTCCAAAATGTCATAATGACCACTATCTATGGTACCAGATAAGAAAAGTATTAATTTATTTCTATTGTCATTTTGACCATACGATAACGGAGAGAAATCATTTTGATAAATAACAATATTTATATTATATAATGAAAGAAACGCTTGAATTTCTACATGGCCACCAAATGTTCCATCTTTTGACATTGTTTGTTTGTAATTATCTTTTTTTATTGATTCATCTCCGAGAATAAATAATCCAAAAAAAGACCAATTCTTTAAAACTTCATTAACTATTTTCAAACGTATACGTCTATGTTTCTCTTGGTCATTATATAAAAATTGTGCAAAACTGCGGAATAAACAATTACCGTCACCTTTAATATGGATTTTCACTTGCTTATCCATTGATAAAATAAAAAAATAAATAATAATGTTATAAATAAATTTATATATTGAAAATAACAATTATTTAATTCTTATTAATTTCTTCTTTGTACCTAAAAATATGAATAATTTCATAAAGTCTTAATATTAAAAAAATTATGAAGTATGTAGTATTAAATCCACCAGTTGAAAGAATCCTCAATGAAGAGTAAAATAATGGTAATTGATATACATACTTGACAATTATTATAAAAATTATTATTTTTTATACAAAAATTAACTACATATCAGTAATTTCCCAAAACTTGTAATAAATTTTACTATAAATCATTAATAAATTTTACTATAAAACATAATAATTTTTATAATTGTCAAGACTACCTCTCGATTGTAATCGAGTGTTTTTTTATAATTGATTTATAATTGAGTATACTCAATAAAACAAATTTAGATATTCGTTGGTCACAAATATTCCTTTCTATCAGTCTGCGTATACACAAAATAAAAATTCTACATTTTGCTATCAAACATTGTAAAACGCAATAAACAGTTGCCTTGCGGTAGCGACAAATTAACAAATAAATAATAATTCTTTGCCTAGGTTATTTGTTTATTTGTTTATTTGGTCATTTGTTTATTTGTTTATTTAGTTATTTGTTTATATGTTTATTTGTTTATATGTTTATTTAATTATTTATATACTTATTTATTCATTTATTTATTCATTTATTTATTCATTTATTTATTCATTCATTCATTCATTCATTCATTCATTTATTTATTCATTCATTCATTCATTCGTTCATTCATTCATTTATTTATTTATTTATTTATTTATTTATAAGTTTGTTTCTTTCTTTCTTTGTTTCTTTGTTTTTTTGTTTATTAGGGTATTTGTTTGTTTGTTTATTTGGTTATTTGTTTATTAGTTTCTTTGGTTATTTGTTTATCTGGTTATTTGTTTATTCGCTTATTTGGTTATTTGTTTATTTGTTTATATGTTAATATGTTTATTTATTTATATGTTAATATGTTTGTATGTTTATTTACTTAATTATTTATTTATTTATTTATTTATTTATATACTTATTTATTTATTTATTCATTCATTCTTTCATTCATTTATTCATTCATTCATTCATACATTCATTCATTCATTCATTCAATCACTCATTCATTCATTCATTCATTGTTTATATATTACATTTATTAATTTATTTATTTATTTATTAATTGTTTCTTTCTTTGTTTGTTTCTTTGTTATTTATTTTTGTTTGGTTATTTGTTTATCTTGTTATTTGTTTATTTGGTTATTTGTTTATTTGTTTCTTTGTATTTTGTTTAATTGTTTATTAGGTTATTTGTTTTTTTGCTTCTTTATTTATTTGTTTATTAGGTTATTTGTTTATTTGTTTATTTGTTTATTTGTTTCTTTGGTTATTTGTTTATTTGTTTATTTGTTTATTTATGTATATGTTAATATGTTTGTATGTTTATTTATTTATTTATTTATTTATTTATTTATTTATTCATTTATATACTTATTTATTTATTCATTCATTCATTCATTCATTCAATCACTCATTCATTCATTCATTCATTGTTTATTTATTACATTTATTAATTTATTTATTTATTTATTAATTTGTTTTTTCTTTGTTTGTTTCTTTGTTATTTATTTTTGTTTGGTTATTTGTTTATCTTGTTATTTGTTTATTTGCTTATTTGGTTATTTGTTTATTTGTTTCTTTGTATTTTGTTTAATTGTTTATTAGGTTATTTATTTATTTATTTTTTTGTTTATTAGGGTATTTGTTTGTTTGTTTATTTGGTTATTTGTTTATTAGTTTCTTTGGTTATTTGTTTATTTGGTTATTTGTTTATTTGTTTATATGTTTATTTATTTATATGTTAATATGTTTGTATGTTTATTTACTTATTTATTTATTTATTTATTTATTTATATACTTATTTATTTATTTATTCATTCATTCTTTCATTCATTTATTCATTCATTCATTCATACATTCATTCATTCATTCAATCACTCATTCATTCATTCATTCATTGTTTATTTATTACATTTATTAATTTATTTATTTATTTATTAATTTGTTTCTTTCTTTGTTTGTTTCTTTGTTATTTATTTTTGTTTGGTTATTTGTTTATCTTGTTATTTGTTTATTTGTTTCTTTGTATTTTGTTTAATTGTTTATTAGGTTATTTATTTATATTTATTCATTTATATACTTATTTATTTATTCATTCATTCATTCATTCGTTCTTTCATTCTTTCATTCATTCATTCATTCATTCAATCATTCATTCATTCGTTCATTCAATCACTCATTCAATCATTCATTCGTTCATTCATTCATTCACTCATTCATTCATTCATACATTCATTCATTCATTAATTCATTAATTAATTAATTCATTCATTCATTCATTCATTCATTCATTCATTCATTCATTCATTCATACATTCATTCATTCATTAATTCATTAATTAATTAATTCATTCATTAATTCATTAATTAATTAATTCATTCATTCATTCATTAATTCATTAATTAATTCATTCACTCATTCATTCATTCATTCATTCATTCATTCATTCATTCATTCATTCATTCATTCATTCATTCATTCATTCATTCATTCATTCATTCATTCATTAATCTTTCATTAATTCATTCATTCATTCCTTCATTTTAATTAATTAATTAATTAATTAATTCATTCATTCATTCATTCGTTCATTCATTCATTCATTCATTCATTCATTCATTCATTCATTCATTATATATATAATGTTATAAATTGATAAACTTTCTGACTTACCGACGGAATTGAAGTGATAAGAATCCCAAGTCAACAAATAAAATCTTTTAAAATAATCCTTTGTAGGTAGATGTAATATTTATATATATCTATCTGTATCTATATCTGTATATATAAACTTCTTGTAAAGGTTATAATAAAGGTTATAATCAAATTCTGTAGATTTTTAAAAAATATTGTTACTTTCAATATTTTAATTCTTTTAATTAAAAAAATACTGAATATTAAACTCAATTAACACAATTAACATACAACACAACTAAATTGATATTAACTTTTATATTTTTAAAACGAAAATTTCAATAACGACACGTAGTGCATGTGAGATAAGAAATATTTAAACTAATAGTCAACAGATATGTGAACAAATTCACACTATTTTCACGCGCTAGTGTTTTATTTTTGGCGCGAAAATTTTGAAATGTGAATTTGTTCACTTATCACTACTACTACGGCAGCGGCGGCGAAATATATTTTATATTATATAGAGATATGTACTATATTTATTTAAAATATTATTTTATATAAATATACGTAATCTTCCTACTTATATATCCATACAATTTTTAAATTTTGATTTAAATAATATTTAAATTAAATGCTACTAAATTAATAATTTTCGAAAAACTTTTCAAATGTAATTCGTATATTGCCACAATTGAAATTTGAATTTTCTTTTGCCATTACTGTTTATAATAGAATTATCTTATAAATGCAATAATTAATGTATTTAATTTTTAACTTATTGTATATTTCACATATAGATATTTAGAAAAGTGTATGTTATACTTGATTAATATTTATTTTATCTTCGAAAAATTGTGCATATTTCATTAATATAAAACATTACATTAAATTTTAGGTCCGTTTTTATTTTATGAGTTTTATCAGGAATAAGTAAACTAATACACATTCTAAGTAAGTAAACTAATACAAAATACATATATTATCTATTCTTGAAAAAACAAATTTAAAATATATACACACACACACGCACGCTCGCGCACATACACTTAATATTTATATATTATAGAGAGATATATAACATATATATATAAAACATGTATATAAAACATATATATGACATATATATATGACATATATATATATAAAACATATATATATATGTTGAATTCTGAATTCTTAGACACGGCGGCGGCGGCGGCGGCGGCGGCGGCGAAATATTTATATATTATAGAGAGATATATATGTCATATATATATATATGTTATATATATATATGTTATATCTCTTTATAACATATAAATATTTCGCCGCCGCCGCCGCCTCCGCCGTGTCTAAGAATTCAGAATTCAACATATATATATATGTCATATATATGTTATATATATATATGTCATTTATATGTTATATATATGTCATGTATAGGATATATATATGTATGTCATATATATAACTGTGTGTGTGCGTGTGCGTGTGTGTGTGTGCATGTGTGTGTGTGTGTGTGTGTGTGTGTGTGTGTGTGTGTGTGTGTGTGTGTGTGTGTGTGTCGAATTTTTGCTATTTCCACTTTCTTTTTCATTCGATGGCAACAAAAAGAGATAGCGTCATAGGAGATGCGAAAGATAGAAAGAGACGAAATTTTTTCCAATCCGTGAGAGAACGCCTACAGAGGTAAAAACTGTTAGCAAGTTGTTTGAGAAGTGGCCGCAAAGAGATATATATATATCTCTATAATATATAAATATTTCGCCGCCGCCGCCGCCGCCGCCGTGTCTAAGAATTCCAGCATTCTTCTTCTTCTCTTCTTCTTCTTTATTGGCCGTGGATCGAATTCAGCATTCAACATATATATATATATATGTTATATATATATATATATGTCATATATATATATGTTATATCTCTTTATAATATATAAATATTTCGCCGCCGCCGCCGCCTCCGCCGTGTCTAAGAATTCAGAATTCAACATATATATATATATGTCATAAATATGTTATATATATTATATATATATATGTCATTTTCCAATCCGTGAGAGAACGCCTACAGAGGTAAAAACTGTTAGCAAGTTGTTTGAGAAGTGGCCGCAAAGAGATATATATATATCTCTATAATATATAAATATTTCGCCGCCGCCGCCGCCGCCGCCGTGTCTAAGAATTCAGCATTCAACATATATATATATATATGTTATATATATATATATATGTCATATATATATATGTTATATCTCTTTATAATATATAAATATTTCGCCGCCGCCGCCGCCTCCGCCGTGTCTAAGAATTCAGAATTCAACATATATATATATATATGTCATAAATATGTTATATATATATATTATATATATATATGTCATTCATATGTTATATATATGTCATATATATGATATATATATGTATGTCATATATATAAGTGTGTGTGCATGTGTGTGTGTGTGTGTGTGTGTGTGTGTGTGTGTGTGTGTGCGTGCGTGCGCGTGTGTGTGCATGTGTGCGTGTGTGTGTGTGTGTGTGTGTGTCTATGTGTGCGTGTGTGTGTGTGTGTGTGTGTGTGTGTACATGTTACTTGTTTTTTCAAGAATAGATAATATATGTATTTTTTCCGTGCGCAAAAAAAAGTTGTGAATATAACTTGAAAGAATTTGTATTAGTTTACTTATTCCTGATAAAACTCATAAAATAAAATCTGACCTAAAATTTAATGTAATGTTTTTAAAAATATGCACAATTTTTCGAAGATAAAATAAATATTAATCAAGTATATAACATACACTTTTCAAATATCTATATGTGAAATATACAATAAATTAAAAATTAAATACATTTATTATGCATTTTTAAGATAATTCAAATTTTAACAGTGGCAATATAAAATACGAATTACATTTCAAAAGTTTTTCGAAAATTATTATTTTAGTAGTATGTAATTTAAATATTATTCAAATCAAAATTTAAAAATTGTTGATATATAAGTAAGTAGATTACGTATATTTATATAAAACCATATCTTAAATAAACAAGTATGTATTTATTAGAAACAAAAGGTTATTTAAGGAATGCCTTTGTTTATAATAATTAAAATAAATATATGGGCTCTGTAACCAAAGGGAAAAATAAATTGGATATAATTATGGATTAAAACGCAAATTTTGAAAGAGGGTGCAAATTACGAATTACAGGATAAATGGAAGAAACAGGTTTTTATTTGTATACCACTAAAATGTTATAAATAATTTTTTAACACTAATACAAAAATTAATTTAATTAAGTAGAAAGTTTTATTACTCTAAAAGTACAAAATATTAATGACATATAGAACTCTTGGCGATGACTTAAATAAATTAATCTTAGGAGGTATAGTTCTATTTAGATCCGTTTATAATAATCTAAAATTTTAATAGGTTTTTACTAAATACTACAATTAAGTTTATGCACATTACTATTTTTGGTAAGTTAATTGTTCATTACAACATATATATATGGGGTATTCCACGTGAAGTGGTCCGATCAAAATTTTAAAATACACCAAATTTTGGGTACACTTTGCAAATGTTTTTCAGAATACAGAAAAAAATTTTTAGGTACTGGAGTCTATTTGCTCAAAAGTTATTCTAACCTCAAAAAGTGAATTTTTCCATATTTTTTTCAACACCAGCTGGGTTTACCGCTATATAACTCCAAATCTATCAACTTTTACTATAGAACATTATATGTAACATTCGTTGCTAATTATATCTAGAATTTATTCTTCTGGGTTAGAATTTCTAATCTCAAGGTCAATGTTACATAAAGTACATGTCAATATTCAACTTGAAAAAAGTGCAAGTGCGCCACCTTTGATTTTTTCATCCAAAAGTCTAAAAAAAAGCTTGGAGCAATACCTTTCAAATGGTCTGTAGCATTTTTATGGCCTCCAATTCAGTAAAAAGTTATGACAATTTAAAGAAAGTCAAAAAATTCACAAAAATTAACATGGTAATTCCCATTTAAATTTTTAAAAAAATTTCGTGTTTCTTTAAATTGTCATAACTTTTTACAGAATTGGAGGCCATAAAAATGCTACAGACCATTTGAAAGGTATTGCTCCAAGCTTTTTTTTAGACTTTTGGATGAAAAAATCAAAGGTGTCGCACTTGCACTTTTTTCAAGTTGAATATTGACATGTACTTTATGTAACATTGACCTTGAGATTAGAAATTCTAACCCAGAAGAATAAATTCTAGATATAATTAGCAACGAATGTTACATATAATGTTCTATAGTAAAAGTTGATAGATTTTGAGTTATATAGCGGTAAACCCAGCTGGTGTTGAAAAAAATATGGAAAAATTCACTTTTTGAGGTTAGAATAACTTTTGAGCAAATAGATTCCAGTACCTAAAAATTTTTTTCTGTATTCTGAAAAACATTTGCAAAGTGTACCCAAAATTTGGTGCATTTTAAAATTTTGATCGGACCACTTCACGTGGAATACCCCATATATATATATTACACCTTTGGTGTAAGTTATGTCCTAAAATACGTGAAAATTAGTGATTTTATGAGGTTTATGAGGCATAAGTTACACCAGCGGTCTTGGCCAATAATCTAACCCAAGTCATTCGAAAGCTCGCGAAAAATGTGAACTTTTGAGAGGTGTTAGATTAAAATCGATTATGGTGTAGTAGCCTTTTTTTTGATATTCAATATGTCCGGGTGTTCTATCTCTTCGAGATTTTAAAATTAAGAAATGTAACCAGGGTAGATTAGTTTTAAAGATTAATTTAAACAAAAGTTGTTTGTAATGTTTTTTCAAAAAAATCAACAGATTTTGAGATAAATGGCTTTAAATATAGAAATTTTTCTAAAAAATTGAAAAATTTCCATTTTTCATGGTCAAATAACTCTTAAGCAAATTATTTTTAACACTTAAATTTTTTTTGTATGTTCTGGAAGATGTTTCCAGCCTGTTCTCAAATTTTGGAGTGATCCCGGGGCCGGGAATCAAACCTGGGACCTCCAGATTACGAGTCCGTCGCCCTACCGACCAAGCCATCGCAGGCCTCTGTTCGGAACTTTATTAGATAAAAATAATGATGTCTATTTTATCATTGGTGATGTAGGATAATAAAATTGCCAGATAGTATTGCAATATTTATATATTATTACTCATTGCAGTTTCTTCACGGTATTATATACTTTCATAAATGTAAAGGAATACATTAGTAAGTCAGAATTAACACATATATGAAGAGTTTAACCAACGGTAGTGCAAGTATTATTTTATATTATTTAAAAGAATAAAAAAGAAATGTCCATTTTATTAGTATTGCAGAAATTAATTTTGCACAAATTAATATCATTAGAATATTATTTATTTATTACTGTAAAACATGTGAGGGCCAGAAATGAAAAATATTAGTGTAAGATACTTTTCATATAAAAAAATCTGTATTCAGATTGGTAGAAATTTGTGCATGGTTCAAAATACTTGTCGATTACAGTTTGATTTCAGTGCTTTCAATTGCAGAAACTTTTTACGAAGTTTAAGTAATATATATAAAAATGTTTATATAAAATATAAATTGATGGTACGATTCAAAATACTTGTCGATTTCAGTTTGATTTCAATTCTTTCAATTGCAGAAATTTTTTATACGAAATTTTCGTAATATTTATAAAGATGTTTCATTAAAATTCAAAGAAATAGATAAAATAAGGTATTTAGAAATTAAAATTATTTATTTATCAGATAACAATGTCAGATTGAATTGCAGAATATATTTATCAGATAACAATTTTCAAAGTTTGATTAGAATAGCACAATACTTGCGGGTTTTGACACCTTCTTGGAAGGTGTTTTCGAATTGAATACTTTCAATTGCAGAAAAATATTATAGAATATAAGTTAGATATAGAAAAGGTGTAATAAAAATATAAATAAGTAGAGCAAATATGGGAATTAGAATCAAAGATATTTTTATCTTATACTTTAAAATTTATCAGACAGATAACAATTTTATTTATCAGATAACAATTTTCAAAATTTGATTAGAATAACACATATACTTGCGGGTTTTGACACCATTTTGAAAGGTGTTTTTGATTTGAGTACTTTGAATTGCAGAAAACTATTATGGAGTATAAATTACTTAGGTGTAATTAAAATATAAATAAGTATAAAAATAGAATTATCTTAAAAATGCAATAATTAATATATTTAATTTTTAACCCATCGTATATATCATATGGATATTTGGAAAAGTGTATGTTATACTTGATTAACATTTATTTCATCTTCAAACAATTTTGCATCTGTATTTAAAGCATTACATTGAATTTTAGATCCGTTATTATTATTGAGTATACGTTTAAAAATTTTATGAGTTTTATCAAGAATGAGTAAACAAATACACATTCTTTCATGTTATGTTCACAACTTATTTTTTGCGCACGGAAAAAATACATATCCCAATAAGCACACTCTCCGAAAAAAGAATTCTTTAAGAATTCTCCAATGTCCGCATGAAAAGAATACTTATAGTATTCAAATAGCAATAAAAAAGTATTCTTTTTGAACAAAATAATTTATTTTTCTGCCGACAAAAGTGATGGTTTGTGGTATTAAATAAGTAATCGAATAGTATGCAAGAAGTATTCTTTTGCCTCTTTTAAAATTTTTTTGGATTTACAAAATATTCAAATAAGTAATAAAAAAGTATTCTTATTTTGAACAAAATAATTTATTTTTCTGCCGACAAAAGTGATGGTTTGTGGTATTAAATAAGTAATCGAATACTATGCAAAATGTATTCTTTTGCCTCTTTTAAAATTTTTTTGGATTTATGAAATATTCAAATAAGTAATAAAAACGTATTCTTTTTGAACAAATTAACGTAACTTAACTTAATTTAAGCAAAACAGTTTTAATCAAAAGTTTAAAATGTATTTATCGATATATTTAAATATCGAAGGGTCAAAAGAGATAAGCTATAAGCCAAAAACTAATTGTCCGATCTGAAAAAAGCTTCGTTATATGTTGTATATTTTTATATGCGTTTTACTTTTCCGAGATTTTGATTACTACTTTAAAAATGATCGATGTGATATTTCAAAAACTACTATTAAGAAAAATAGCCTTCAATCAAAAAGGTTCATTATGATTCAATATTCTATTGCCATATTGAATAAGTGACAAAAGCATTATAGGTTAATGAATCCCTAGTAGAATTCAAATCTATTTAGTGAGTCGAAGCTAGCCAGTTAAAATAGGAATAGGCTGAAACTAAGTACATTTTTGCCCTCCCGATAAAACGCTTTTTTTTAATCTTTCCTGGCAATTTAATAGTGTAATATCTATACTAATCTGTAAATGTTAGAATTAAACTAACTATTTTTAAGCTTGGAAAAATAGTTTCCGTAATCATGAAACTTGAATCATTACAGACTATGAACCAACCTGCAAAAATGTTTTGGGTAAATTTGGTGATAAATTGATAAAAGCGAAAATATCTTGAAAATGAGTGTTTGTTCGATGCAAACAATCGTCGGAGCCTATTCGAAATTGTAAAAGGGATCAAATTTCATAACAAGCGTCGAGTTTTGTTTTCAAGACTACCGAGAATTTAATACTTGATGTTTGGAGATTACGCCCATTCTAGTAAATGTGCAAGAAATGCGCGAAAAAGCGTTTCATCGCTAGTCAATAACTAACCATTTTACCTAGCCATTTATTAGTTTCCCAGCCATTTCTCATACTCTCAATTCTACTAGGGATGTTTTGACCTATTTTAACACACTTATTTAATAAATAAGAATGTAAATTGTTAGTTGACAATAAAAAAAATATAGAGAATTGTAACAATTATATATTATTGGAGTAATGTTAAGAGAATCGTCCGAAATTATTAAGTTTCCACAATTGTACCTTTGAATAAAAAAATTCTTAAAAAAGTAAACTTTTACATTATTGGATTTGGTTACTTAAAGAAAATCTAAACGATTCTTTTTTACGTTTTATTCACCACTTTGAATTATGGAGTTTTTAGAAAGGCGTTAACATTTAATAGTAGAAGAATTCTTAAAAAATACTTTCTTTATTTCCTCCACTGCGTTTTCTTTAAAATTATTAAAAAAAGAATACTTTTAGAACTCTTAAAATAGCGTACATAAAAAAAATCCTAAGAATTCTTTTTTATGTTCTATTCACCACTTTGGATTATGGAGTTTTTAAAATGGCGTTAACATTTGATAGGAAAAGAATTCTTTAATAATACTTTTTCCATTTTCTGTACTGCGTTTTCTTCAAAATTATTTCAACAAAAAGAATACTTTTTTAACTCTTTTAGATATTAATATAGCGGACATTCGTTATTACTATAGGCTAACTTGAAGAATTCTTTTGAAATTCTTTTTAGTAAAAAAGAATTTGAAAAGAATTCTTTTAGAATTTAATAAGATTTATTTTTGCTTATTGGGATATTATGTATTCTTAAAAAAACAATTTTAAAATATATATATATATATATATATATATATATATATTATATAAATATTCCGCCGCACGCACACACACCCACATACATACATACATATATATACACATATATGGGCTATTTCACGTCAAGTGGTACGATGAAAATTTTAAATCACTCCAAAATTTGAGAACAGGCTGGAAACATCTTCCAGAACATACAAAAAAAATTTAAGTTTTAAAAATAATTTGCTTAAGAGTTATTTGACCATGAAAAATGGAAATTTTTCAATTTTTTAGAAAAATTTCTATATTTAAAGCCATTTATCTCAAAATCTGTTGATTTTTTTGAAAAAACATTACAAACAACTTTTGTTTAAATTAATCTTTAAAACTAATCTACCCTGGTTACATTTCTTAATTTTAAAATCTCGAAGAGATAGAACACCCGGACATATTGAATATCAAAAAAAAGGCTACTACACCATAATCGATTTTAATCTAACACCTCTCAAAAGTTCACATTTTTCGCGAGCTTTCGAATGACTTGGGTTAGATTATTGGCCAAGACCGCTGGTGTAACTTATGCCTCATAAACCTCATAAAATCACTAATAAATTCATTCGCGAAATATTTTTCTAACAGAGATTCACCAAGGCCTCTAGAAAAATATATAAATTTTAGAATTGTATTTAGAGAAAATAAAACTCGAATTTGGCCACGAAGACTATTCGTGTAGTTTTAATCTTATGTTAAAATAAAAATATTAAATAAATAATCAAATAAACACAAAATATATCTCAATTTCATTAAATAAACCTAAGGAAACTGACAAACACAATATCTTCATCAAGAAGTATTAACGCCGGATAACGTGACACATCATCTACACGTAAGTACAGAATCGTAGACTTCATAAAGTTACGCCTATTAGACCGTCACACGTGACGTTTGCAAACTTACTTAACAACTTTGAGTAACGTTACATAAAACGTCAGGAGAACCTAGTTATATGTTGTATGACCAGCGTAGCGTCACGCGTAACTACAACATCATCTACTACCTGTGACAAACGTTACGTGACGCGTGATATAGAAACGTTACGTGACGCGTAATTAAGAAACGTTACGTGACGCATGGTACTGAAACGTTACGTGACGCGTGGTATAGAAACGTTACGTGACGCGTGATATAGAAACGTTACGTGACGCGTGATAATCGTGACTTATAAGAACTAAGAGGCTCCGGAGCTGACAGTAGTTTCACATTAAAACAAAAATAATTTAATGTTAAGGTGAACTACTCGCGCCTGACACCGTCTTGATAAGCCGGGTCATAACAATATTATACATATTCTACATAAATTACATTTTATACGCACGACACGTCGAAAATACCAACTTTGCGTCGTATACCCACCACTGCTCTGGAGTCCATATCAACGTACACAGTAGCTGTTGAGGTATCGGCGAGCCGTTGTCGGAGTGCACGAGAGGCCCGATCGCGCGCGAAGGTAAGTTCGTCACGCGCGATCTCGAGGTTACCCCTACTCACGCTATCTCCGTGCATTATTCGATAAAACCCGACATGCACCGTTACAAATAATTATATTTAAAGTAATTAATTATTAAAATAAGAAATAATAATAAATAATCATATCATGAATTGTCACTGGGTAAAGAATGCAATTGTTTTTGTAATTATTTTAGAACTATATAATTCTTAGGTCTTCAACCAAAAATTTGTATTATAATTATATGTAATAATTTATGCAACGTATATAAACGGTTATAAAATTTGAAAAAATGTAATACATTAAAATAGTAATACAAGTACTAAATTTATTTCTTGTTATTGTACATTTTTTCAATAATAATATTAAAAATGGCATTTCGTTTATTTAAAATAATGTCTTCATTAAACAAATGTGTCAAGTTCATTTGTTCATAAAAGGTCCGAATTCGATTCTGTAAAAATGTAAAATATGTAATTAAATTACTTAAAATATTTCTATTTTTGTATGCAATTCTTTTTATGATATAACTTACTAAAAGAAACGTTTCTACATATTGCAGCATATAAATACCACAATCACTTCCATTCTTTTGAAGCGGAACATGTGGATATGTAAATTTTACATTTATGCTTGTAAAAATATTTTGTAGTCCAGTTCTTTTTTCATATTCTATGTTTAAGTAGTCTAAAATATTTTTTTCGGTGTTTCTATAATTAGTTATCCCAAGAGAATCAAAAATTAGAATACGTGACCTTAAATATGTGTAAGTTAAATTAACAATTGAGGTAACAAAATAATTTAATTTTTATTAAACTTATATACACACTTTTCTGGAGTTTTATTCGTAAGGCAGACAATGGCCACATACCAATGAGCACTGAAAATTGAGATGTATAACTATAAAAATTGTATTACATAGTAAATAGTTTATTCACGAAATTAATTCACTTACTTTTCATTAACGGGAATCACTATATAATCTTTTTCAAAAATGTTGGTGTTTTTTGTCCATCTGTGGACCAGAAAATGTCTTTCGTAGGCGGAACACTCTTTGACACTTGATAATTTGGAATAAAAAAATGTATTGAATATATATATTTTATCCTGATATGCTGGATCGATCACTTCTAAAATTATATATA
The DNA here is from genome assembly GCA_026168455.1 of Theocolax elegans. NCBI lineage: Eukaryota > Metazoa > Arthropoda > Insecta > Hymenoptera > Cerocephalidae > Theocolax > Theocolax elegans. The sequence continues at coordinate 64,132,402 of CM047431.1, read as the reverse complement.
TTAAATAAAAATTGATGATATTATCATTTAAATATTCTCCAACAGCTAGACAATTAACATTTATTTGTTGAATTGCTATACCACCCTTAGCAGGAGGTGGTGGCGGGTATATCAGAATTCTACACAAAAGGGAAACATATCATTACAAATTTGATTATTCATCACATATTTTAAGAGGAAAAATGCATTAAACAGCGAATCTTACGTATTATTGTTTAGCGTTTGGCATTCAAGAGATACGATACCACCGGAATCAATTGATTCTATCTCAATAATTTGCTCTTTAACCTTCGATGATTGCTGTAAAATATTAATGTAAATAATTAAAAACTGTTATTTATTTAAAATTTTAGAAATGAGGGAGTTTTCTATGTTAGAACAAATTGAACTATAATCATTATATTTAAGTGTAAGATAAATTTATAAAAACTAACATGCCAATAAATTGCAGTTTTATATTATACATTCAATTTAAAAAATGCTTACTTATAAAAATTTAAAAATAGGTATCTGTACTGATTCAAAAGCCTTTGAACCTCTGTTTGTTAAATAATAAAAATAATGCATTTATTCTTTAATAAAAATTGAAAATGTTATATAAATAATAAATTTAGTGCATCAAAGTTCATTGCAGTTTACTAACCTTTTCCATTTTTAGTAAAGATGATTTTCGTGATTTTTCAGAATTGGAATAGTTTGCACTGAAAGACAAAATCATCATTTTGTAAACAGGGTACATATTAAGAACTCATTAAATTGCAATATAACATACATTGTATTGTTTATACTTATATTTGCCAATGAGTCATCGTAAAAAATACCGCTTTTCGAATGTACTGACTTTTCAATAGCATTATTGTGCCCTTCAAATGCAGGAAAATCCTTTAAAAATGTACAAAATAATTG
>CM047431.1:64050667-64131396 GCA_026168455.1 Theocolax elegans | reverse complement strand
AGAACAGTCGTATCCTCCTGGTGGTAAGAACTCCCACCAACCAAGAGCGCGACGTTTTTCACCCGAAGTCGCGAGTTTTAAGAACAACAAAAAATTAAACATTCGCTACAGGTTATTTCAAAATAAAATTTATCGGGCTTTGCGAACCAATATGCTTTATTCGTCGTATATATATATTAGATAAGTTTCCTTTTTCTCTAGTACACATACGCTGCGGAATCTATTATTCAAATACAATAACCGTGAAAATTAGTATTTTACGCATGTTTATGATGTTATAGCTCGTACACTTATATTCTCGCCGCGTAGACACAATAAAGTTTTTCCCCATCATTACGAACCGAAACCAACGACAACTATGTACAATTAAGTTTATAATGGGCAACAAATTAAATATCCTAATTGTCAACCAGTTCAAACGTATCCTACCCTTTTTATCCTACCTGAACGCGGAGTAATAAAACAAAGGTACAACAGCACGCTCAACCTCTCTATCCCCACTTGCATCCTCAAATACCTCTTTAATTACGCCCTGCTGATCATTTTTAGCCAATAGTTTCACACTTTTTATATTTGCATACTACTAGGAAGGTGGACCTAAGAATACACCAAGTTATCTTGTACACTCGAAAATTCTATTCTAGTTAGTCTTTAAGCAACCGTCGCGCAGCATACATAAGTATTTCTACATATTTGTAAATAAACTTTTTGCTTATATTTTTTTTTTCACACAATATACATCGTCTATTCATTCCAACGCCAACTAGCTGTGTAATATTAATTTGGCGCACAGCAGAAGCAAGAGTAAAATCACACTCGCGCTTCAACAAGTGTCATGTTGTATTTCCACTTGAACAGTAGCGTCTGTTTTTACTTCATTGTTTGAAAACGTAAAACCTTTTTTGTTTGCACTTCTTGCGGAATATAAATCACCAGCAGTAAAAGGATATGTCATTTTACAGTACCGTACATAAATGTTAGATGGGTAAATAAATGTTTAACTTATCTTTAAACACCTATATCTCTGTAAATTTATGCCGTACAGAAAATAAAAAAAAACACTTTAAAGAACTCTCCAAGAGCTTTTTTTCTGTATGATTATACTTTTATATCTACATTTTTTGTTAATTTTAAACATTAAAATATTTTTAATTTTTCAATTTTTTGTATTTTATTCAATCAATTATAATTTTTACGCAAATAGAGATATGAACATTTTACAGCAAGTATTTAAGAACTCTTGAATTCTATTTGCCCCTAGTTTATCTTTTTTTTACGTACTTTTTTATACATAGATATGTACGTACGCTCAAAGTGCTGCTTGTGCCTAAAACTATTTATAAGTGTTTGGATCAACGTAGATAGAATATTTTTTCTAACACTCTTAAAAGTATATTTGCAGATTTATAGCCAATGTATAGTCTTAGTTTGAATTATTTTCACGATTACAGCCGAAAAATCCCGAAATCCAGCGATTTTTACATGTTTAGTTAACAATAATTAATTTACCAAGACTTTTTTTCTTACAAATTTTGGGTACTTCTTTTAACACTCTAAGGAGTATATTTGCAGATTTCTAGCCAATGTACACGGTTATTTTGAATTATTTTTATAGCGTTTAAAAGAAAAAATCCCCGAAATCCAGCGATTTTTGCAGGCTTAATTAACAATAATTAATTAACCAAGCCTTTTATTTTTCTTGCAATTTTTGGATACTTCTTTTAACTCTCTTAGGAGTATATTCGCAGATTTGTAGCAAATGTCCACCTTTACTTTGAATTATTTTTACTTTTAAAAGAAAAAATCCCCGAAATCCAACGATTTTTGCAGGCTTAATTAACAATAATTAATTAACCAAGCCTTTTATTTTTCTTGCAATTTTTGGATACTTCTTTTAATACTCTTAAGAATATATTTACAGATTTCCAGCCAACGTGCACGTTTACTTTGAATTATTTTTACTTTTAAAAGAAAAAATCCCTGAAATCCAACGATTTTTGCAGGCTTAATTAACAATAATTAATTGCCCAAGCCTCTACATTTCTTGTAACTTTTAGATACTTTTTCTAGTACTCTTGGGAGTATATTTACAGGTTTCTAGCCAATGTACAGTTTTCGTTTGAATTATTTTCACGATTATAGTTGAAAAATCTCTAAATTAGCCGACTTTAGCGGGCTTAATTAACAATAATTAATTAACCAAGCCTTTTATTTTTCTTGCAAATTTTGGGTACTTCTTTTAACACTCTTAGGGATATATTTACAGATTTCTAGCCAATGTACATGTTTACTTTGAATTATTTTTACGTTTAAGAGAAAAAATCCCTGAAATCCAGCGATTTTTGCAGGCATAATTAACAATAATTAATTACCTAATGCTCTAATTAATGAGACATGGCACTTTGTACTTTTAGAACTGTGTACTAATCCTATGTTGGCCATAGCAACCACTTGATTTGGTTTTTTATTGTTATTTAATAGCAGAACTGTGAATGGGTTGAGAACCGCTGCGCGCGAAGTGTATAACCCAAGTCCTGGCTCCCATCTGCCTGCGCTTCAGTCTTATATTTTAATTGTTAAAGTTAACAACAAATGGATGTAAAAAATCTAATCAGATAGAAAGGAAGTGTATTTTAAAAGGTTTTTTTTTTAGTAATAATACCTGATACGGGTACTTAAATTAGGATTAAAAATTTACTTACCCTTCTAAAATTTTTGATGGTATTATATAATAATTAATATTTCTAATTGTTGACGTAAATAACCATTAAAAAATAATCTTATAATAATATTATTGCTTTTTTAATTATATTGTATGTATCTTTCAGTTGGAAGTACGCAAAAAACTATTTTTAAGCAATAAATAATTAGAAATAATTCATTTTTTTACAATAACTTTATTTCTTTTGATTTTATACTAATTATCCAATTAAGAAAAAAATTAATAAAAAACATTTTTTAAGCGTCATTTTTGGAATTTTTGAATTTCGCGCCGGGGCGATGCCGCTTTTGAACACGCTGGGTTGATCGGTACGTGCTCAGCGCCACCAACCGTCCAGTTACTAATTTCTTAAAGAGCGCGTGTGTTTAAAATTTAACATGTTTGAAGGCATGGCGTTCAGGATTTTATCAAAAATTCATGCTTTTGTTTAGAAAAAAATATTAAAAATGACCATTTTCAGAGTCCAACATCCCCTTAAATCAGATAATCGATTAAGTTAACAAATCTTAAAAGTAGGATAGCAACTAGCAGTGTATCGACAAACTGATATTTTCTTGGCTATATCGATACACCGATGTATTACTATGTAATATATCGATACAAAATATCGATACTGACCGTTCGATACTTCGATATTTGTATGTATCGATACAGTATCGCCCATCCCTACTCGCTAATACAATGTTAAATTTATTCTCATCTAAGTTTTTCAAAATGTGTTAAACTCTGCCAGTGGAACGATTTGGCATACAGTGTAAGCACTGCCAACCGGTGTTGGTTAAATCCAATCTGTGGCCGATCAGTGAGACGTCTGGAGGACCCGCGATCGCCACTTCACCCAGGAAGTCGATTGTGATCGAATCGAACCCTGGGCTGACCTATGCTCCCTAGGACCGCGACACGACAGCAACTGACGCCAGTCTAAAGCTCGATTGAGCGAATAGTTTAAGTTATAATATTGTAAGATATAGATGATCATCTATTATTAAGCTTCCACTGAATGGTATATTTATATATTATTGTTGTATTTACTGGTAATCAATTATTTTAATTCCACTTATCACTTCATAAACCATAATTCATTCGAGTCACTATAACTTTAATATCAAGTTTTTTCCCCACTTCAGCTAGGGTTTTTTAATGCAAATATTTGCTTCTTCTCTTTAAAGTAACGTAAATAAATTATCTTTCGTCTTAACTTTAATCTGTGTATATCTTATTTGTAGATTACTAGTAAGATCACCCATTCCCTTTCCTACTCACGGCTTATTTAGCCTTCTAAACAAACATGGTGCCCCGCGGTGAGGAATGAGTGGTCGTATACAGTTAATAAAAATATAGAAATTTTATTTTTAAAGAAATTTAAACTATAAGTGGAAGCTTGGTACTATTAATAAATAATTTTGTAATAGCTATTATCGGAAACTAATTCTTAAAATGCAAAATTTTATTTAGCGTATATCGTGTATCGCGTTATTAATTAAATTTATCATTAATAGTTATTCGTGAAACATTTAATCATTACGAATCAAAAGCCACTGTAATTTAATAAGAAAAAATTATTATTTCTATAATCGATTTAATTCTACCCTCGTGCATTATATCGAGTAATTTAACTGATTGTAACTTTTTTTGGAATATTAATTTCGTATTTCACTGGAAATTTACTTATTGCATAGAAAAATAATCTGTATATATTGAATCAGTATTGTAATTAATTAATTGCGAATAATGGCTCCTTTAGTATTGAAGAAACTTATTGCTCTACAAACTGCACGCATATCGGAACTCGAACTATTAAGTAGTCGTTTACGAGAAAGAGAGCGCGACTCATTTACTTTAACCTTCGTTAATTCGTGAATTGACGCTTTGAATGTGAGTTGGGATAAAAAGTACAGTACGCACGCAGATATTATAGCACGAGCTGAATCAGCAAACGAACCTTACGTAATCAGTCAGGTAATGAGCAAATTACAAATTTTATACGAGGATACGCATGAATTTTCGTTAAATTTAAAATCGGATTTATCACCGGCCCCGCTTCATTTAGAAACGGAACCGCGAAATCATAGACCCGTAATCGACTGCGGACCGCGCATGGCGAAACTGCCAAAATTAGGTCTCCCTTTTTTCTTGGCTATATCGATACACCGATGTATTACTATGTAATATGTCGATACAAAATATCGATACTGACCGTTCGTACTTCGATATTTGTATGTATCGATACAGTATCGCCCATCCCCTCGCTAATACAATGTTAAATTTATTCTCATCTAAGTTTTTCAAAATGTGTTAAACTCTGCCAGTGGAACGATTTGGCATACAGTGTAAGCACTGCCAACCGGTGTTGGTTAAATCCAATCTGTGGCCGATCAGTGAGACGTCTGGAGGACCCGCGATCGCCACTTCACCCAGGAAGTCGATTGTGATCGAATCGAACCTGGGCTGACCTATGCTCCCTAGGACCGCGACACGACAGCAACTGACGCCAGTCTAAAGCTCGATTGAGCGAATAGTTTAAGTTATAATATTGTAAGATATAGATGATCATCTATTATTAAGCTTCCACTGAATGGTATATTTATATATTATTGTTGTATTTACTGGTAATCAATTATTTTAATTCCACTTATCACTTCATAAACCATAATTCATTCGAGTCACTATAACTTTAATATCAAGTTTTTTCCCACTTCAGCTAGGGTTTTTTAATGCAAATATTTGCTTCTTCTCTTTAAAGTAACGTAAATAAATTATCTTTCGTCTTAACTTTAATCTGTGTATATCTTATTTGTAGATTACTAGTAAGATCACCCATTCCCTTTCCTACTCACGGCTTATTTAGCCTTCTAAACAAACATGGTGCCCCGCGGTGAGGAATGAGTGGTCGTATACAGTTAATAAAAATATAGAAATTTTATTTTTAAAGAAATTTAAACTATAAGTGGAAGCTTGGTACTATTAATAAATAATTTTGTAATAGCTATTATCGGAAACTAATTCTTAAAATGCAAAATTTTATTTAGCGTATATCGTGTATCGCGTTATTAATTAAATTTATCATTAATAGTTATTCGTGAAACATTTAATCATTACGAATCAAAAGCCACTGTAATTTAATAAGAAAAAATTATTATTTCTATAATCGATTTAATTCTACCCTCGTGCATTATATCGAGTAATTTAACTGATTGTAACTTTTTTTGGAATATTAATTTCGTATTTCACTGGAAATTTACTTATTGCATAGAAAAATAATCTGTATATATTGAATCAGTATTGTAATTAATTAATTGCGAATAATGGCTCCTTTAGTATTGAAGAAACTTATTGCTCTACAAACTGCACGCATATCGGAACTCGAACTATTAAGTAGTCGTTTACGAGAAAGAGAGCGCGACTCATTTACTTTAACCTTCGTTAATTCGTGAATTGACGCTTTGAATGTGAGTTGGGATAAAAAGTACAGTACGCACGCAGATATTATAGCACGAGCTGAATCAGCAAACGAACCTTACGTAATCAGTCAGGTAATGAGCAAATTACAAATTTTATACGAGGATACGCATGAATTTTCGTTAAATTTAAAATCGGATTTATCACCGGCCCCGCTTCATTTAGAAACGGAACCGCGAAATCATAGACCCGTAATCGACTGCGGACCGCGCATGGCGAAACTGCCAAAATTAGGTCTCCCTTTTTTCTTGGCTCGTTATGAAGATTGGGAGAATTTCTGCGACTTATTTAAAACCTTAGTACACGCTGTGCCTCAATTGTCCGATGTAACGAAATTGCAGTATTTAAAACCGTGCGTGAAAGGTTCCGCCGCCAACCTCGTAAAAGATGTATCAACCACAAATGCAAATTATTCTACGACTTGGCAAGCATTAAAAACGCGTTTCTATAACCCTCGATTGATCGTATACAAGCATTTAGACGCACTGAGAGATTTGCCTAACCTCAAAAAAGAATCGGCGGTGGAATTACGCTCTTTTGCGAATGAACCGAAACGAATTGTTCGTGCGTTAACTAATTTAGGTATGCCTGTCGCGCATTGGGACGTTATGATCGTTTACCTCTTACCTTCACGTCTAGACCCAGATTCGCGTAAAGCATGGAAGGCTGAATTAAGTGTAAAAGATCGCCGGGTAGTACTAAATACCAACTCCGAGACGAGTCACGCAAATGTACTCGAACGATTCCCAAAGTTCGCGGATTTTGCCGAATTTCTCGAACAAAGGTGTCAAACTTTGGGGTTTATCACATCAGAAAGGAGGTTTGATAAAAATTTAATCACATCAAATAAATTTGTACCGACCACTAGGAAAATTCATCATGCTTCTGCATCGCGTAATTTTATGTACAAAAAATCTGCATGCGCTTTATGTTCGAAATCCCACGCGCAGCATCAATGTTCCCGATTTAAAGCTAAAACGCCGTATGAACGCCGCAGAACCGTGCGTTAGTTACAACTATACTTTAATTGCTTCGGAAAGCATAAGGTCAGCGAATGCACAGCCTTGGGTACATGCGCGACTTGCAAAGAAAACCATCATACCTTGAATCAATTTACATCACCGTCGAAAAATCTATCTTCGATCAAAATTAAGGACGAAAATAATTAAACACTAGACAAAGACACTACTAACCCCACTGGATTGAATGTACATACGGCTAGTGTTTCAGCAAAATCTTATTCGGTTATTTTAGCAACCGCGTAAATAAAATTGATCGGTCCGAATGGCGAAAGCACACGCGCTCGCGCTCTACTAGATCAAGGCTCAGAAACGTCGTTTATTTCCGATTCAATTGCGCGTCTTATAGGGCTAAGCAAACGCCGCGTAGATATTTCGCTAACGGGTTTCGGAACAAACCACGCGGGTACAGCCCGATTCGCCACGCAATTAATTCTACAGTAATTAAAAGAACCAACTTTTCAGTTTGAAACTGACGCTCTTGTACTCCCGAAGCTTACATCACAATTACCATCTCGCCGCGCAATAGAATTAGACCTTAACGCGGTTACAAATTTACCTTTGGCCGACCCGCATTTTTACGAACCAGATGCAATTGACGTCATATTGGGCGCAGATATATATGGGCAATTATTACGATCGGGTATGCAAAGTTTCCCCCCTTCCTCTATAATTGCACAGAATACAGCTTTAGTTTGGTGATCCGAAATCTATGTTTAATGAACAAGAGGCGGCTTGTGAGGATTTATTTAAAAAAACGTTTACTCGCGAAAGCGACGAACGCTTCACCGTACGCCTCCCTCTCAAATCGGACCCACCGGCGGTCGCGGCGCAAACTAGACGCATGGCTATCGGTTCTTTGGCTCACATGCATCGGCGCTTTGCCCGTGATTCAAACCTCGTGTCAGCATACCGGGATTTCATGTCGACTTATGAAAAATGTCGGACATATGACACGCGTACCTAATTCTCTAGTAAACAGTATTCTATGACTGTCTTAGAGTCTTTCCTTAGGGCAATATCACCGCATCAATCCGCAGTATTTGCTGCCCCGAAGCCCTCGTCAACAAGCTTTACAGTTAATCGGTTTCCCTTGTCGGCGTTGGTGCCTAAAGCTTCCCCGATGCGTTCGAAAAGTAAAAACTCTCATGAGGGCCTCATGGCATCGATTAACCTCGATGAGAGGCCACTAAGTGTACCAAAACTCCTTACTACAGCCCGCCGCATTACACGGTTAGCCTAGAGTCGTAATTCTTGGTAAGAATTCGGCGGTGTTTAGCTCCCCGCCGTCTTCTGCTTTCGAACATAAGCAGCATCCGGGTCAAATCGCTTCACCCGTCAAGCCTGCTTGCAACCACACACCCCGCAGAGTCCAACCCAATACTGGGGACACGCTGGCGTTTCACTTTCGACTCAGAGGTACGCCAACGTGGGGCTCGGAACCCAGTCCCTGCGTACCAGAGTAAAGTCATCCTGGTCCAACTGTCGACATGCCGAAGCACACCTCCCTATTACTCCCCGGATCCCCGAGGAGTTTTTGCGGTAGGTAGCCTAACGTTCGACTGTTCGTGAAGGGTAAAGCATTCGTCACTCCCTTCACGAGCTCTCTAAGGGATACCGTTCAAAAATCCCCTGAAAGAGAAAAAAGCGTACAAACCAAAAGGCTTGTACGCTATTGCTTATGAAAGGTAAAACATTCGACAATCCTTCCATAAGCCTTCCAAGGGATACCGTTCGAAAAATCCCTTGAAAGAGAGAAAAATTGCGTACAAGCAAAAGCTTGTACGCGATGGTGTTTTTAACATCTCACTCAACGCAAAGCCTTCAGTTCGGATGTGTATCACAACTCGACTTACTGACTTTATACGAAGAGAATTTTGATGAAAGGGACACCCTTCTATGAGACATCCCAGCGACTCGTCTGGATGAGAAACTACTTCGGTCCGGATGTGCCCCAAGGCAGACCTCGAAAGGCCCGCCTCAGTATTTTGACGCTGCACGTAGTACACCCCGAAGGATGTCTACTTTGATTTAGCGGCCGTCCCTTCATCCCTAGGTAGAGTCTCCCTTGACGAGTTCGCCCAGATGAATAGCAGAATCGTTAACGGCATATTTTCGATAACCAAGCGTGTTAGTAACCAAGAAATATCGCATGTTAAACAGTTGATCGCCGACATAGGCTCGACGAAGCAACTCGATTTCGAGGCGCACTAGTGGCAATCCTCTTCCTCCACTATCGCAGGAGGTCTATATCGGACCCTCGGAATTGGGGGCCGAGTCACTCACCCTCTCCCAACTCAGGAAGTCTGAGAACAGGATTCCGCCAAGTTCTCTAGTAAACAATCCAAAAGCATGGTACTTACCCCACCATGCAGTTATTCAACCTGCTTACCCGATAGTAAAATTCGTGTTGTTTTTGATGCGTCGCGGAAGACATCGAAAAGGGAATGTTTAAACAATTACCTTATTCCGGGCTCCGCTCTACAACGTGATCTGTCACTGATTTTATTGAATTGACGACAATATAAATTAGTTTTTACCGGTGATATCGTCAAAATGTTCCGCCAAATTCGCGTCGCGCCCGAAGATCAAGATTTACAACGAATCGTATGGTTGCCGAATGCCGAGGATACTCCTGTCGAGTACCGACTAGCAACCGTGACGTACGGTACTTCGTGCGCCCTATACTTAGCCATACGTACCCTTATGCAGTTGAGCGAAGAGGAAAGAGCTCGTTTTCTCAATTTTAATACGTATGTAGATGATACCTTTGCTGGATCAAACGATCTCTGCGATGCTGCGCGTACGCGGGAAGAACTCGTAAATATTTTGGGTGCGGCGGGTATTAAACTAGATAAGTGGGCTGCCAATCATCAATCGTTGCTACCTTCTAGTACCTCGGATTGTCAATTAGATACAATTAAGCCCATTAAAACCGATGAATCGGTTAAGACGTTAGGGGTCAGGTGGAACCCAGCTCAGGATGAGTTTGGATTTACGACACTAGATTTTAAAAACTTATTAGGCGCATCGATAAAACGGGTAGTTATTTGAAATATTGCTCGATTATTTGATCCTCTTGGGTGGCTCGCGCTGATTACAGTCGTGGCAAAAATATTAATGCAAGGTCATTGGATTTTAAAACGCGAATGGGACACGTCTTTGCCCTCGGAGGTGCAAGATTACTGGTCTGATTACTGTAATTCATTATTCGCGTTGCCTTCCCTCTCCATCGGACGTTGGTTAGGAAAATCGGGTGATATAACTTCACAAATTCATGGATTTTCCGATGCTTTGTCTCGCGCATATGCAGCCGCTGTTTATATTCGCGTCAATCAGGGCAACGGTAAATTCCGTGTTTCGCTTTTAGCCGCGAAAAGTAAAGTCGCTCCAGCAAAAACCGTAAGTATTCCGAACCTCGAACTATGCGGCGCAGTACTTCTCATTAAACTCATTCGACACGTACGCAAATTAGATTTTATACAAAACCTGCCTGTTTATACTTGGACAGATAGTCAAATCGTGTTAACAATGCTTAAAAAACATCCATGCAGCTGGAAAACCTTTGTAGCTAATCGCGTTTCGTTTATTCAAACAGTATTACCGGAATCAACTTGGTTGCATGTTCCAACCAAAGATAATCCAGCTGATTTAGCTTCGCGGGGATGTAAAGCCGTAGAATTGATTCACAACGATTAGTGGTGGCACAGGCCTACCTGGCTTTCGCGCGAAGATGATCATTGGCCAAGGGAAACTTTCGTGAAGCAGGTTTTGCATGCCCAAGCTGCTAGTATCGAACCGCAGATTCTTATAAAATTTTCAACATTAACACGCTTAGTCCGCATTGTAGCATATTGTTTACGTCCATTAGTTAACTTACGTAGAAGAAAAACTAGTTTAGAGGCACTGCCCAATTTTCTCACTGCACCGGAACTGACCGCGGCGCGGGCCTCGGTAATTAAATTATGTCAATCACATGCATTCGCAACAGATTAAATTATTACAATCTGGCAAGACATACCGAAGCGTAACGGGTTTATACAACTGGATCCGGTTGTAGACCCAACTGACGGCATTTTACGCGTCCGAGGTCGATTAACTAATTCGAACCTAACCCACGAAAGAAAACATCCGCCGATTTTACCACACAATTCCGCTCTCAGCCGTTTATTCGTACGGTATGTCCACAGAATATGCCTACATGGTGGACCCACTCTTACACCAAATTCATTAATTCGAAACTGTGTTGCATACCAACGCGTTAAACCTCAACTTCCGCATCAAATGATGGGCAGCCTTCCCACCGCGCGTGTAACACCGTCAAGTCCCTTCTCTTCTACGGGCTTAGATTACGCCGGTCCAATCCAAATTCGCACGACAAAGGGCCGGGGGTACAAATCATATAAGGGGTATATTGCTTTGTTTGTATGCTTCGCGACTCGTGCAATCTACCTTGAAGCCGTCAGTGACCTGTGACACTCAATGATATAAGATTTCACGAAATAATTAGAAAATGCGAACGAAAATCGAGGAAAACAAATGAAAAGAGGTGAAACTTGTTGACATGAAATCAATATCAAAAAAACAATTTTTTAACGCATATATCTATACGAGTGACAGAAAACATGTGACATTTCTTGAAACCAGAAAAAAACTGAATTCTCGAAATTAAAAGTGTTAATGAAAATTGTGATTGATTTGAAATTACGAAATTGATTGTACGTATCGATGAAAATGATTTTTCTTCTCGACGTTATTTCACTGATAACAGTAACCAAGTAATTTTAATTTTAATAAATTGAAATTTTATTAATTTGCATCAATTTGTGTTTTTTTAAGAAGATATTTTTACGTACATCGAGTTATAAATGTGGAATTGTATTGATTTCTTGATTTAGCTCGTGTTGTTTATTAAAATTTGTGACGTTGTCACAATTAAAATAATTTAAATGTGTCATATACGTATGTGTATACGCTACAGCGTATACACATGCATGTATGATTATTGTTAACATAAAAATAAATTTAAGAAAGTGATAATATTTTTATGGATAGTTGATTTAGGAAAATGTATTAAATTTAGACACACACATAATTAGTCACGTTCACACACACAAAGAGAATATTTACGAACAGCGTATCAGCTGGTAGTACACGTGTGCGCGTACGGGTTAATTTCTACGTACGCGCATCTTCGGCAACCGGGACAAATACGCACATACACCTATACTAACGTATACCCGAACGCGAGAAATAATGTGATCGCGATGACGATGTACACCGGGTATTGTCGACACAGGGGTAGGGGAGGGCGCAGTAACGCACGCGATCGCTCTCTCCCGAATAATGATTACGCGCAACATGCTCGCGTCGCTAACAGAGTGGGGAGCATGATAAAGCCGAGAGAGGGTATCGAGGTATATTAAATATATAAGTATGTCTATATATATACGGCGTTCTCTCTCGCAATTTACAAGCGATATGCAAACAATGTATGTTAGATTTCCTCCAAAGCTTGAAGAACAGGGTCTGGCCCGAGCATTTAACATGGATGATTGCAATTCCAGCTCATGTAATAATTCAATAACATCACCAGGAACTATCAAAGACATTGATTTCATCGAAGACTCAGAAATCAGTGATTTTAACACCGACGATCAGACGAGTCCGGCACCCGGTGCACAAAACACCAGCGCTGACTTACGTCCATGCGAGCAAGATCGGATGAGTCCGGCACCCGGTCTCGAGCACGATCAGACGAGTCCGGCACTCGCTGCACAAAACACCAGCACTGGTTTTAGCGAGGATGATCAGACGTGTCAAGCACCCGGTGCTAATAACAACGACACTGGTTTACGGTTAAAACCATGTTACGTTAAACTAGAGAGGTTGGACCTTAACATCCTCAAGAAAAAAGTAAGTGTCAGATAAAGCAAAATAAAACAAATATTCAGCCCAAGACGTACCAGGAGTCGTACAATTTTGAAACCTATTCAAGAGAATTAAAAAAATCGAAAGTTTATTGTATTTTTATAATTATGTATAGCACATAAAATATATTTATATTATAAGTTAATTGAAATTAAGTATTAATTAAGTAAAAATTGTTTCTATTTGTTATATTTATTGTATTTTGATAGTTATATAAAATGTACAGCGTATAAAATATATTTATATTATGGCACTCGGTCAGGCACTCGGTGCATCAAACACATAAGATTCGAAAGTTTATTATAAATTGTGACTTGGCGATTTGTATGCCAGTCACATGTGTGTGTGTCCGTCGGGCCATATTCTCAGCGCTCGATAAGCGCACGGGCAACCGCGAAACTACGCGATCGGCCGCGGCCGCAGCTCGAGTTTCGACGCGTTTCGCCCGCTCTCTCTCGTTCTGGACGCTCGGCGAGCAACACGCCCGATGCAGCACGCGGTACGCAAGCGCGCGACTCCCGGTGAGTGTGAGGCCCTAAGCGTGGCTTCCTCGCGCGGTACGAGTGTGCGTGTGTTAGTTTATTTGTCACTCGATTAGTGACTGGCGACCGTGATTTTAAGAACTGTAATTCAAATAAATCTCCAGCACCATTTTAAGAACCTGCCAGTATTTTTTTTATTCTAAAACCTCCGCCTTGAGCCCCAGCGGATGTGTTACATGGCGACCGTGACAGGACTGCCTTTGGGATCAAATTAAGAAGAAAAATCATTTAGATTGCTGTATAAGTGCCGCGAAAGTGAATTCGGGCAGACATTTTGAAGATCGCCACGTGGAAGTGAATTATTGACTTTTAGTTTACTCCTCCAATGTCACGGTCGCAGCGGATGAGTTACATGGCGACCGTGACAGGACGGAATTTGGGATCGAAAAAGAATGAAGATAACTTTTCCTTTGTTGGATTTGGTGCCACGAAGAAATTGGCGACCATTTTGGAAGTGTTACACGTGGCGAGTGAATTCATTCTCGTGTTTCTAAGTGATTCTGTTGTACACGAAGAACAAAACGTGGGAGTGAAATTAGGATATTTTAAAAGATCGCCACGTCACAATATTTATATTATAAGTTAATTGAAATAAATGAATTTTCATTCTCGTGGGAATGACCAGGCGAGCTCGGCAAAACACGCTAAAAGGGCTCAAAAGAAGAGGTTCAAAATAAATAATAATAAGGAATATAAATCAAAAGAAGTAGAAAGGTCTCGCCTGAATAGGTTAAATATGAGTGCAGAGTCTAAAGCAAAACACGCTAAAAGGGCTCAAGAGAAGAGGTTAAAAATAAATAATAATAAGGAATAAAAATTAAAAGAAGCAGAAAGGTCTCGCCTGAATAGGTTAAATATGAGTGCAGAATTTAAAGCAAAAGAAGTGGAAAGGTTAAAAAAATACATACTAAATATGAAAACATTGTCAAAAGAAATAGAAGAAAAAAATGAAATAAATACAAAAATAAATTACAACAGAAAACGTAAACAAGATAATGTGGTTATAGACAATGAAATTAATACAACAAACACCATATTAAAAATTGGTTTAATTGCAAATACAGTATTCGAAGAAGAATTTATTCATTCAAATTTTTTAGGAAATTTGGGCAACGAATGTAAATATTTTAAAGCAAAGTATTTTGCATCTGAAGTATCTTATGATAAAACATTTATTCATTGTTGTCATAAAAATAAATTAATATTAAAGAATGAATAATATCCTGACATATTAAGAAATGTATTATATGATAATAGTAATTATAGAAAAAACATTAGACAATACAATAATTTTCACGATCACCAGGAAGCCTCCAGGACTCTCCGAAGCCTGACAGGACAGTAGTCAAGACGAAGAGGCAGTATCCAGGCAGTAAGCAGGAGAACCTCCTATGCCAACCAAAATACTGCTGTAAAAAAGATACTTAATGAGAACAAATACGCATTGAGAGGGTAAGGAACAAAGAAGAGGATAAACAGCAATAGGCAGAAGACAAAGATAAGGAAATACATGTACAGCTGTATATAATTACTACAGCTGTACAAGGAACAGCATAAGACATATTGAGGTTAGGTTGCTGTACACAAACAACGTGTACAGCCGACCTCTCGGATAAGCACGCATATAAATACGCATACTTGCGTAAACCTCACGACTAAGTATTTACCTGGAGCCGTAGACGGAGCGGCTATCAATCACCGAAGTTGACGTCGTCGAGAAGAGAGGGGCGAGTTGACCCGAAGCAGCAATGCGGCGGTGGGTGAGTTTCGTACCTGAAACTCACACCGTACAAATTAGTTGAAGAAGCAAGAAGGAACGAATTACTAGTTACCTGGGAGGAAGTTATACCGCATCTCCGAGACGTAAGCAGTACCAGGTCACCATACACCATACAGCCGGCTTGCACCGCTACAGCCTGAATACAGCGGTACTCGACTCGCACGTGCAATGCGAGATCGAGGTGCCGCGCACGAGTACGTACTGCGCAGACGCGCGGTACGAACGCGGCTCTCGAGCACGCCGAGAGCCAGAGCTCTACGGACGGTCGACACGGCACGACGAGTTCCGAACTTCCGCTAATTGGTCAACAAAGCAAATACGAATGAGTGAATAGTGAGAGAGAGAGAAAGAGAAAGATAGGCACACCAAGCGTCCCGGAATTCCCGAAAAGGTTGGTGGATATAATATCCTTCTCTGCTGACGGTACCGCTGTGGTACCGTGCATCGAGTGTGCGGGTTTCCCTGTTCCTTCCCGTCCTTTCCCTTCCTCCCATACAGCGTACCCGGGCATACCCGTAATCCGGCCGCATATTGGGCCAGTGATTGTATTGCGCACTTAATATTTTCTGTTACGATTACCCGCGAGTAATCGGTAATTGTCGCGAATCGACGCGGCTCGCGCCCACCCCGGCATAGTGATTATACCCGTATGTTAATAACTCTTTTATATAACTTACAGCTAAGTATTAACCTGCACCCTGATCCCTAGTGTAGCGTTACAGGTTATATGCACAAGATAAACTTCGAGATACAGATCAAATTGATAAAATAATTTGTGCAGATATACCTGATGAAGAAAAATATCCAAGATTATATAATTTAGTCAAAAATAATGATACACGGTCCATGTGGTGCGTGGTGCAATACAATAATTTTCACGATCACCAGGAAGCCTCCAGGACTCTCCGAAGCCTGACAGGACAGTAGTCAAGACGAAGAGGCAGTATCCAGGCAGTAAGCAGGAGAACCTCCTATGCCAACCAAAATACTGCTGTAAAAAAGATACTTAATGAGAACAAATACGCATTGAGAGGGTAAGGAACAAAGAAGAGGATAAACAGCAATAGGCAGAAGACAAAGATAAGGAAATACATGTACAGCTGTATATAATTACTACAGCTGTACAAGGAACAGCATAAGACATATTGAGGTTAGGTTGCTGTACACAAACAACGTGTACAGCCGACCTCTCGGATAAGCACGCATATAAATACGCATACTTGCGTAAACCTCACGACTAAGTATTTACCTGGAGCCGTAGACGGAGCGGCTATCAATCACCGAAGTTGACGTCGTCGAGAAGAGAGGGGCGAGTTGACCCGAAGCAGCAATGCGGCGGTGGGTGAGTTTCGTACCTGAAACTCACACCGTACAAATTAGTTGAAGAAGCAAGAAGGAACGAATTACTAGTTACCTGGGAGGAAGTTATACCGCATCTCCGAGACGTAAGCAGTACCAGGTCACCATACACCATACAGCCGGCTTGCACCGCTACAGCCTGAATACAGCGGTACTCGACTCGCACGTGCAATGCGAGATCGAGGTGCCGCGCACGAGTACGTACTGCGCAGACGCGCGGTACGAACGCGGCTCTCGAGCACGCCGAGAGCCAGAGCTCTACGGACGGTCGACACGGCACGACGAGTTCCGAACTTCCGCTAATTGGTCAACAAAGCAAATACGAATGAGTGAATAGTGAGAGAGAGAGAAAGAGAAAGATAGGCACACCAAGCGTCCCGGAGATTCCCGAAAAGGTTGGTGGATATAATATCCTTCTCTGCTGACGGTACCGCTGTGTACCGTGCATCGAGTGTGCGGGTTTCCCTGTTCCTTCCCGTCCTTTCCCTTCCTCCCATACAGCGTACCCGGGCATACCCGTAATCCGGCCGCATATTGGGCCAGTGATTGTATTGCGCACTTAATATTTTCTGTTACGATTACCCGCGAGTAATCGGTAATTGTCGCGAATCGACGCGGCTCGCGCCCACCCCGGCATAGTGATTATACCCGTATGTTAATAACTCTTTTATATAACTTACAGCTAAGTATTAACCTGCACCCTGATCCCTAGTGTAGCGTTACAGGTTATATGCACAAGATAAACTTCGAGATACAGATCAAATTGATAAAATAATTTGTGCAGATATACCTGATGAAGAAAAATATCCAAGATTATATAATTTAGTCAAAAATAATGTGATACACGGTCCATGTGGTGCGTGGTGCAAAACAATTTGCAGATTTTCAACAAGTGCTTTCTTCACCAAGACATCGTATGACCTCCGTCGCTGATTAGCACCGGTTTGGGAGCATAAAAGGAGCGACGATAAAAATAATAAAAAAAAAAATTTGCAGATTCTACCTTCTATAATCCAGATCCTCTGGAAAACTAACTGCGTGCGTCCACGCCGCCAGAGGGGGAAACCAACAAAACAGAAACCGAGGTTAATCATTTACGATCTTCCAAAGAGTGTAAATGAAAAAGAAATAATAGAAATAATTGCAGAACAAAATCTATGCACACAAGACGAGACACAAAGGCAGGTAACCCCTAAATTCAAAACAGGCAAGAAAGAGGGAACTAGGACATACTGGGTAATAGAAGTCACACCAGAGATGAGAAGTAGGTTGTTACAAAAGAGGACAATATTCGTAGATTATCAGTCGTGTAAGGTACAGGATTTCGTACTAGTTTCTACGTGCTACAAGTGCCAGGGTTACAAATAAGAACAATCAGAAAAAGTGTATCAACTGCTTAAAGGCCAAGAAAAAACCAGAACATAATGTGTTAGATACGAAATGTCCATGCTACATCAAAGCACTGGAAAGAGTAGTAAACAGGGTTGTGAGATTTATGATTCGTCAAATCATGAATCCAAAATCAACCTTGGAATTGCAGAATTTGTTGTCTTCAAATCACAAATCCTTTTGATTAAAGGATTTTCTTTAGCTATAAATCCAAAATCCTTTTGATTAAAGGATTTTCTTTAGTTATAAATCCAAAATCCTTTTGATTAAAGGATTTCCTAAATTATAAATACAAAATCCTTTTGATGTAAGGATTTTCTCCAATTAAAAATTAAAAATCCATCTGACTTGTGAATCGGCCCTATTCATAAATCGAAAATCCATATAATTTTTTTGACTTATTGCATCAATTTTTTTACTTGTGGTATCTAGTAGATTGTGCCCTAGTGACGTGGACGTTAAACACTCGAAAGATTATAGTCACTCAAAATAAAAAAATTGTCTGTATATTAAGAGCAAGACCTATATGTTCTTATTACGGCTCGCTGATTCCGAGTCTAAGCTTGATTTGGAGTTATCAAGTTTGAGGTCATTTAAAGGTCAAACTTAGAAAAAAGTTTTAAGGAGAGGTCACTAATATTTCTACAATTGTGACAGCCACTGATCCTTTATGGGGTTTGACTTTATCGGGTTAAGATGAAGGTCACTAAAGGTCAAGTTTGTAAATTTTGTAGAAAGTACATTTTGTACTTCAAATTCCGATATTGGTTCAGATTAAGATAATTTCATTTGGCGCTATCACGTCAGAATCAAGAGCATTTGAAGGTCAAATTAAGAAGAAACTTTTAAGCGTAAATGACTAAATAATATTTTTATAGTTTTGACAGCCGCTAAATCCTAATCAAATCCGCGTTCAGATCCCATGTGGAAAAATTTTATAAAGTTTATATAAAATTTTTATAAAATCACTTTATAAAATTTTTATATAAATTTGGTTCTATAAAAATTTTACAAAATTTTTATAAAAACATTATATATTATGATAAATTACTTTTTTTATGTATTTATGTGACTAATAAAAAACTATTTTCTGAAAAGATATAATTTAATGAAAATCATATATTTGTATAATAAAGTAACATGAGAAAACAGCACATGGAAAAGAAAAATTTAATAATTATCCATATATAAAAATTTTGTATATATTTTATTTTAATAAAACACTTTGAAAATAAAGTAAATATATTTATCATTAAGTGCATATAACTGTATTTTCTCAAGTGAAAATAATTTATAAATTTTTTATAAAAATTTTATAAAATACATTTTATATAGTTTTTATAAAAAATTGGTCGTATAAAAATTGTATAAAAAATATATAAAATGTATTTTTTAAATTTTTATAAAAAATTTATAAATTATTTTCACTTGGGAAAATACAATTATATGCACTTAATTATAAAAATATTTACTTTATTTTCAAAGTGTTTTATTAAAATAAAATATATACAAAAATTTTATATATGGTTAATTATTAAATTTTCTCATGTTACTTTATTCTACAAATAAATGATTTTCATTAAATTATATCTTCCCAGAAAATAGTTTTTTATTTGTCACATAAATACATAAAAAAAGCAATTTATCATAATATATAATGTTTTTATAAAAATTTTGTAAAATTTTTATAGAACCAAATTTATATAAAAATTTTATAAAGTGATTTTATAAAAATTTTATATAAACTTTATAAAATTTTTCCACATGGGATCAAAGTTATTTCAAGGACAAATTTACAAATTTGTAAAAAGTAAATTTTTGACTATATATTCTGATTCCATGACCACTGATTTAAATATATTAAAATGTGTTCTTACAGAGATACTTTCTCAAGTTTTGAGGGTTGCTGTATCCGAATATGAAATCTGTTTGATCTAATCGGGTTTAGATTACTAGAATTTTTGAGTTCTTATTCGGACTGTAATATACAAAAACACATTCCACTGTGTTTTAACTAAAAATCAATAACACAATATTTGAACATTAATGTTTAAAATTATGTAGTACCTTTTAGAAGTATATATGACATTTTTATATCTTTAGTAAAAATATTAAAAAAAAATTATTGGAAGTAACAAATTTTATAATTTAATGAACAATAATATTCATTATTGCCCTCCAATTTTACTTTATCCCCGGAGGGACTAAAATGCGTTTATGCTGCCTAAAAAGAGGTCAATAAAGTCAACTTTATTGATTTTCAGAGTGAAAAATAAATTACATATTATAATACGTTTATTTTATAGAATATTATACAAAAATTTATAAAAAATATATATAAAATTTTTCCACATGGGATCAAAGTTATTTCAAGGACAATTTACAAATTTGTAAAAAGTAAATTTTTGACTATATATTGCTGATTCCATGACCACTGATTTAAATATATTAAAATGTGTTCTTACAGAGATACTTTCTCAAGTTTTGAGGGTTGCTGTATCCGAATATGAATCTGTTGATCTAATCGGGTTAGATTACTAGAATTTTTGAGTTCTTATTCGGACTGTAATATACAAAAACCATTCCACTGTGTTTTAACTAAAAATCAATAACACAAGATTTGAAACATTAATGTTTAAAATTATGTAGTACCTTTTAGAAGTATATATGACATTTTTTATCTTTAGTAAAAATATTAAAAAAAAATTATTGGAAGTAACAAATTTTATAATTTAATGAACAATAATATTCATTATTGCCCTCCAATTTTACTTTATCCCCGGAGGGACTAAAATGCGTTTATGCTGCCTAAAAAGAGGTCAATAAAGTCAACTTTATTGATTTTCAGAGTGAAAAATAAATTACATATTATAATACGTTTATTTTATAGAATATTATACAAAAATTTATAAAAAATATATATAATTCTATAGGATAAATTACATATAAAATTTTATAATAATTATTTAAATAAATTTTATAAAATTTTTATTAAAATTTTATAAAATATTTTCACCCAGAGTATAAGTATAAAAGAGTAATCTTCTGTACCAAGCACTTTTTTATTTGTTAAATTGTGTATACATTCATACACTCTCAAACATACTCTTAAACGTGTAAATTTACACACATTCTCACACGCACACCCACAATTACACATTCACACGCACACACACACACACACACACACACACACACACACACACACACACATTCACACACATTCACTCACACATATATTCACATACTCGCACACATATTCACAAAGTCACACACATTCACACACACATATACATATTTACGCACTCGCGCATACATACGCACACAAAAGCACTTATAAATAAATTTACCGAACGCAGAAACAAGCTCATAAATACCCGCATTAATTGTCACACACGCATCCACATTTATTTTGTTCTGAATTTATTTCACTAAGCACTAGGTACATTTTACATAAGAAATGAAAAGTGTGATATTGCGCCCCGTAAATAGGGAAAGCAAGTAGTATTTTGTGCTCAGTGTAAGGAAAAAGCTTTTAATAACAAAAACGGATTTAAAATTAACAACAATCCAATAGTCCAGGTACCTCGAGAATCATTAATAAATCGTATTACATTTATCAAAGGAATTTTATTCGCTTTTACGAGAAAACATAAAATAATTGAAATTAATGATTCGTATATGAAAAAGGAAAAAAAGCATCATGATTCTTTTATTCGAAATACGTAAAATTATAAAATCGTCGGTATTTATGATTGTCATCAAAAAGAAATTACAAAATCAAACGGATTTTTGTCTCGTGAAAAACAAACTCGTAAATTCAATAGTATTTGTGAATCTTAGAAAGAAAAACTCCTAAAGTCACCGGTATTTACGATTCATAAAAACTAAAAATCCAAAAATCATTAGTATTTATGATTTGCAATAAATATAATCAAAAAATCAAAAGGATTTGTGATTGTATGTGACAGAAAATTCTTAAATCACTTAAATCTTATGATTCGATAAAGTTGAGAATCATAAAATCAAGGGAGATTAGGATTCGCAGTAAATGAAAAACCAAAATTAAAATTGATTATGGATTTTTAAGGATTCTATTCCTCGAAATGATTCGAGTACTTACAACCCTGGTAGTAAATAACACGGATTACGGAGAATAAGAACCGGTTATATGTAGCTCAATTAAATGCCAGGCGATCGAGAAGGGTAGTGCCCAAAATCAGGCAAAAAGCTTATGAAAATGGAATACAAGCTTTAATGTTACAAGAGCCGTATACAAGATCGAATAAAGTGATGGATTACGGAATGGGAATAAGAATTGTCTCTTGAAAGGAAACCCCATGGGCTGCTATAGCAATAACAGACCCGAACGCAGTAGTTTTGCAAATATCGCAAGTAATATTCTAACAGACAGTGGATACACGATGACTTGGGAAGAAAACAGCAAAACAGATACTAGACCGACTGTTCCCGGACGACGAAATATACTCAGAGACACAAGAGCAAGTAAATATAAGGCTGCAAAACAATAAGTATACAGACGAATACAGAGAAACGGAGGAGTTTACAATAATAGAAATGGCACAAGTGGTAAAGAAAATGAGCCAGGTAAAGCTCCAGGAATAGACTGTTTCGATCTGACAATAATAAAAAGTGCTCTGGAGGTAGTCAGCGAAGATCTGTTAAAGATATAATAGCTGCTTAAAATATGGCATCTTTCCGAATATGTGGAAAGTTGGAAAGGTCATTACTTTATAGAAGGGAAACAATAAAGACCCAAGTCTCCTAAGCTCGTAGAGACCAAATTTACACACATTCTCACACGCACACACCAATTACACATTCACACGCACACACACACACACACACACACACACACACACACACACACACACACATTCACACACATTCACTCACACATATATTCACATACTCGCACACATATTCACAAAGTCACACACATTCACACACACATATACATATTTACGCACTCGCGCATACATACGCACACAAAAGCACTTATAAATAAATTTACCGAACGCAGAAACAAGCTCATAAATACCCGCATTAATTGTCACACACGCATCCACATTTATTTTGTTCTGAATTTATTTCACTAAGCACTAGGTACATTTTACATAAGAAATGAAAAGTGTGATATTGCGCCCCGTAAATAGGGAAAGCAAGTAGTATTTTGTGCTCAGTGTAAGGAAAAAGCTTTTAATAACAAAAACGGATTTAAAATTAACAACAATCCAATAGTCCAGGTACCTCGAGAATCATTAATAAATCGTATTACATTTATCAAAGGAATTTTATTCGCTTTTACGAGAAAACATAAAATAATTGAAATTAATGATTCGTATATGAAAAAGGAAAAAAAGCATCATGATTCTTTTATTCGAAATACGTAAAATTATAAAATCGTCGGTATTTATGATTGTCATCAAAAAGAAATTACAAAATCAAACGGATTTTTGTCTCGTGAAAAACAAACTCGTAAATTCAATAGTATTTGTGAATCTTAGAAAGAAAAACTCCTAAAGTCACCGGTATTTACGATTCATAAAAACTAAAAATCCAAAAATCATTAGTATTTATGATTTGCAATAAATATAATCAAAAAATCAAAAGGATTTGTGATTGTATGTGACAGAAAATTCTTAAATCACTTAAATCTTATGATTCGATAAAGTTGAGAATCATAAAATCAAGGGAGATTAGGATTCGCAGTAAATGAAAAACCAAAATTAAAATTGATTATGGATTTTTAAGGATTCTATTCCTCGAAATGATTCGAGTACTTACAACCCTGGTAGTAAATAACACGGATTACGGAGAATAAGAACCGGTTATATGTAGCTCAATTAAATGCCAGGCGATCGAGAAGGGTAGTGCCCAAAATCAGGCAAAAAGCTTATGAAAATGGAATACAAGCTTTAATGTTACAAGAGCCGTATACAAGATCGAATAAAGTGATGGATTACGGAATGGGAATAAGAATTGTCTCTTGAAAGGAAACCCCATGGGCTGCTATAGCAATAACAGACCCGAACGCAGTAGTTTTGCAAATATCGCAAGTAATATTCTAACAGACAGTGGATACACGATGACTTGGGAAGAAACAGCAAAACAGATACTAGACCGACTGTTCCCGGACGACGAAATATACTCAGAGACACAAGAGCAAGTAAATATAAGGCTGCAAAACAATAAGTATACAGACGAATACAGAGAAACGGAGGAGTTTACAATAATAGAAATGGCACAAGTGGTAAAGAAAATGAAGCCAGGTAAAGCTCCAGGAATAGACTGTTTCGATCTGACAATAATAAAAAGTGCTCTGGAGGTAGTCAGCGAAGATCTGTTAAAGATATATAATAGCTGCTTAAAATATGGCATCTTTCCGAATATGTGGAAAGTTGGAAAGGTCATTACTTTATAGAAGGGAAACAATAAAGACCCAAGTCTCCTAAGCTCGTAGAGACCAATATGCCTTTTATCAATATTAGGCAAAATACTGGAAGGACTAATAATCAGAAAACTGGAAAAAGTAGTAGAACCCAGTCTTTCAGATAAACAATACGGCTTTAAGAAGAACAGATCCACAGAAGACGCGATAGTCTATGTAGTCAATAAAGTGAAACAATCCGACAAGAAATACGTCGTTATAATGTTCCTTGACATTAAGGGAGCATTTGATAACGTATGGTGGCCGGGAGTACTGGATAAGCTAAGATACATGAGATGCCCCTGGAGACTGTATGAAATAATTAGGGATTACCTCTGTAATAGGAAAGTAATCATTTCCGAAGGTGGCAACTTTGCGAGTAAAGATGTGACAAAGGGTTGTCCCCAGGGCTCACTACTGGGACCGATCCTATGGAACGTAGTGTTCGACGAAATACTTCACGCATTAGAGAGAGAAGGATATGAGACGATAGCCTATGCCAATGACAAGGCAGTAATAGTATAAGCAGACTCCAGGAGAGAATTGGAAATAAGAGGACAAGCTGCAATTGACATGATAAAGAAATGGAGCAAAAAGGTCAAAATGAAACATGCATCAGAAAAATGCGGCATGCACTTAGCCAAGAAAACATTCCATGAATAATGTTACCCAGTAATTAAAATAAATGGCAAGAGAATTAAAAGACAGGAACCAGTCAAGTATCTGGGAGTTTCATTTGGCAAAGGCTTAAATGTGCAGCATCATGTCACGGAGATCTCAATGAAAACCAGAGGAATTTTCCAAAGGTTAGCGAGACTAGCTAGAGACGGGTGGAGCTTGGGCTATCGTTCTCTGACCAATCATAACAATCTTGCTCAATTTATAGATTAGCAGTTCATAATGAAAATGAACAGTATGTATACTATATAGATGGAAATGAAAATGCAATACTTGATAAAAATGTTAATACAATATTAACAGCTTGGTTTAAATTAAACGAAGAAGACGAATATTCAAGATAATACTTATATTATGAAATTCCATACGAATATGTCTTTAATAAAAAAGATAAAATATGGCAGAAAAGAAAAAAAATTAACAAAAACCAATTATAAGTAGAATGTATTTCGGGAGTCTTAATAAAGGCGAAACATTTTTTCTAAGACTGTTATTGTTACACGTTCGAGGAGCGACATCTTTTCAAGATATTCGGACAGTAAATAACATTGTTTATGAAAAATTTGAAGATGCATGTATTTCGAAGGGATTAGTTAGTACAGACGATGTATGGGACAAGTATTTGATCGAAGGTGCAGTATTTAAATTTCCACATTCTATGTACGAATTATTTGCATACATTCTCGTATTCCAAAATCCACTAAATTCATTGGAATTGTATAACGCACATAAAAAAAACTTAGTAAATAGTCGATTGTAAAGGGTCAATAATAAATAAATCCAATTTATTTATGTTTGTGCACAACGTTTCGTCTGCTAGGTTTGCAGACCTCTTCAGGTGCTGAATTCTTGATCTTCTTCTTCTTCCTTTTTCATCTTACTTCTTATCAACTCCCGTGCCGACGAACTTTCAAAATGGTGAGTTACGTCGCGTTGAATAAAACCTTTTCTTATATACAATGCACATTACGCGCTGGAACACGATCGTAGATCGATTCTTATATATGCATATATGCAAATACATCGTTGATTATTTCCAAATCATATCAAAAGCAACGGCAGACGACAAAACATTTCCTTTTATAGTGAGTCTTGTAAATCAACACATAATTTACGGAGTAATATATATAAAAATCGCCTTCTAAAATTAGAAATTAATGATATTCATATTCATTTAAATTATTTGTATAAATCTCTAAACAAGTTAAAAATTAAAATTATTAACACAAATTTACCTTTGATTATTCTTGATAATTTCTTTTTACTAACTGAGAAAAGAACACAAAAAATTTTTGATAATATTACTAAAATACATAACAATAAATTATATAATTTAATTAAATATTGCAGTAATAACAGCACAAAAAACCAATGGATAAAAAACTTATCATCTAGTACAATTCCTGAAAATGTAATAAAGGTAGCATCTCTCGGTTCAAAATTTAATTGCATTTCAAAATTTACTAATTATGATATTCTAACAACGATTAAAAATGTTGAATATTCCTTAGATAAAATTGAAACTAATACAGAAACTAAAAATGAAATTAGGGATATCATTGTAAATAACATAAAATCAGCAAGAAAAAAGTCTCCACACATAACATATGAACGAGAATTTAAAAACAATCTGGTTGAAACTAAATCTTTCTTAAAAAAAAATCCTAACATATTTTTTACACATGCTGATAAAGGCAACTTAACAGTATGTTTAAATAAAACCCCTACTAGCACACAACGTTGTGGCGACGTTGTGGCAACGTAATTTTAGCAACGTTCAAACGTTGTTGAAACGTTGTTGACACGTAGATGAAACGTGTGAAATGTCCGCTAATATTTTCCGTAGTTTATAAGTTGTGCCGAAGCAACGTTTCCTGCACGTTTTAGTAACGTTAAAGGACGGCGATATAATTTTAAAAAAACGTGTGCGATACGTTTCCTGAACGTTGTTGGTCCACTTATCTTTTTGCGGAAATAATACTTACCGACGTTCCGGCAACATTGCAGCAACGTAACAAGGGTGATGAAAATTACAAGTGGTTTTCAAATCGACGTTTACGCAACGTTCCTTAAACGTTGTGAGGTAATTTTGTATGTTGTAACATTATTTGTCAACGTTGTTGCTACGTTGCAGCAAAGTTTTAGGGACGATGAAAATATTCAATAAAATTGTACGTGGTTGTTTAGCATTCAGACAACGTCTGTTCAACAATGTCAGTTACTGCAACGTTACTAACAACAATGTTACTGCAACGTTCACGTTACGTTTATCGTTATTCAAAAATTAACCTATTCATAAAGATATAGTTGAGCATTCAATTTTTGTAATGTGGCATTGTAGTCGTGCAAGCTAGCGAAATTTGTTAAGATGGAGATGTCGTCAGGAAACGTCGAAAATGGAGGTCAACGTAGCGCTCTGAACTTGGAAGATATATAGTGCACTAGTGAAAAAATAGGTTATTCATGCTGTGTGCAGATAATTTAATATTTGCTCGCCATTTTGTAATGTATTTAACTTTATTCAAACTTAGTTTTATACAATTTGCTGTAGTTACTGTCAACTTGAACCATTATTTTTTTATATTATTGACGTGTACGTAATATATAACATTCGTAGCACATAACATTCTATATTTAACATTCTTTTAATCTAATAAATAATTATCCATCATTTCGAAAGTCCATATTTATTAACTTTATCACTAAACCTAAAAGCAAAAATACATTATCAAATATTAATGAGTGAGAGGCCGCATTTGCGTGCGTATGTATGTGTGTTGTGGGTGTGTATGTGTGGATGTATAGTGTGCGTGTTTGTTTATGGTGACTGTCTTAGGTGTAAGTATATTAATAAAATTGTTAGATATAAGGATTATTATTTTTACCTCTCTCCAGACGACGATGCTTGTGAATTATTATATTCGTCACTTTCATATTCGTCATCTGACAAATCTGTGTCTTTGAAATTTTCTCTTATAATTTGTTCATTATCAGACATTTCTAAATGATTTTCTGCTTCTCTTTCTTTCCCGGCACAATTTTTATTTTCGATGCTGAAACAATTATGAATAAATTTAAATTCAATTAATTATTAATTGCATTTTATGCGATATCTAGCACAGAGGTGTACGGTTGCAACAGATTTTAACGATTATGTTATTTGACTGAAGATACGTACATGCATTTATCTGTATGTGAGTGTGTGGATATGTGTGAGAATGTGTGTGTGTTTTCGGATATTCATATAAGCACGTGTGTGTCTATGTGTGCGCGTGTTGAGTATGTAAAAGTTTGTGTAGGTTTTTATGCGCATGCAGTTGTCATTGCGTCTTTATGTATGCTTGTGCACGTACACGTGCGTATGTATGTGAGCGTGTGTGCACAAATACGTTTGTTCATGTTTGCATATTTATGTATACGTTATAACCCTCATACATGCATACGTATGTATTTGCGTGAATAAAGAGTGTTAGTATTATTTGTTATATTGAGTGTTACGTTGAGTGTGTGGACGTGCGTTTACCAGTATGTTACAGCTGTTTATCGATGTGCTTATGTGCGTATGTGTGTTAGTCGTTCATGTATACGTGACGCAATATACACTATATTTATGCTATCTATGCCCGCTCGCGTGTGTTGTATGTGTGTATGTATGCATGTCTGTGTACGAAAGAGCTTACGTACTCTTGTGTATTCGAGCGTGCGTATGCGCGTGCATGTGCGTGCATTCTTATTTTGCACTTGTGTACCTGCGTCGAAATGTGCGCACGTAAGAATTATAAATTTTTACTGACTTCAAGAATCGTTATTTACCTCTCCTGAGACAAGGATGTTTTCAAGTTTATGTATGTATCTTGTTTATTTTCGTCTTCCGACGAATCAGTGACTTGTAATTCTATTTGCTCGGTATCAGTAGAATCTAAATCGCATTCTCTTTCCTTATTTCTTCCGGGTACATTTTTATTATTGATGTTGAAACTACGTAAAAACTTATATTTAATTCATGATCAAATACATGTCTTCAATATTACACTTTTACCTATATTATTTGTATGTATGTTTATTTTGTAGGACAAATATATGAGAGGGACCACTTTTGCGTAGATGAGTATGTGTATTTGCATGTGTGCGCTTACGTGCGTGTGTGGATGTAACTTATATTAATGACAAACGTTGTCTTTAAAAACTAATACTGAATTCTATCTTCTTAATAATACAGAATTCTTATCTCGCTGAATTCTACTTATCTCGCTGAAAGCCTAAAACCTATTTTTCTAATTAGACCTGTTGATATAATAACATAGTAATTTATGGAAACATTGAGCAGATAAGTGCTACAGCTATAATTCTCGCGCGATGTAACAACCTAATATTTTAAGTTTGTAACGTGGTATTCGCGGTTCAGTACAAAATTGATAACACGAATTATTATAATACGTGGGCTGCGTTGCTCAATACGTCGGCGGGGAATGGGGAGATACAAATAAACACACCGGAAATAATTATGAAAACAACATTTATTATTATTTTTCACAAAGGGCCATGCCACGTGCCGCGATAAAAGAAGTTTCGCGCGGGCGGAATTACCGGGAAGTCTGCCGAATCGAGGACCTCGCCTGCTGCAGACTATCTCCTCGATATCCGCTGTTCGGGCACCGGCGTACCCGAACATACGGAAGGTGGAAAATCACGTGGTAATATAATTTAACTTATCGGGGTGCGCCCCATGGATGGACGTTAGCTCAGCAAGACCGACAAAATTTTTATATTAATTTAAAAAATACACCTACTTTGTTTTTGTATAAATACTCGTTGATTTCGTATCAAAAGTTATTCGATGAAGCTCACTCGGGCTGTAACATTATATTATATTTAATATTAAGGTAGAACTTGATTTTTAATTTACAAGTATTGTAAAATTTGTCCAATAAATTCAGCACCTGAAGAGGTCTGCAAACCTAGCTCGAAACGTTGTGCACTTACATAAATAAATTGGATTTATTTATTATTGACCCTCAACAATCGACTATTTACTAATTCAACAATGGAGGGTGAAAATTACAAATTAGTGAGAATGATAATGCTGCCAGTAATTCATCTCTGGATTCGAATGGTATTCATGATGAAGGCAATTTACATACGTTTCCACGTGATAATTAGTTGGATAAATCAAATGAGAATAAGAATCATCCAAACAAATTTAGGGATTAACCGACTGAGGTGAGTTTATGACCTGTTTCGTCAAATGTCGCATGAAAAGATCGAGAAATGTTATTTTTTTAATATTTCTCAGCCTTGTATGCAGGTGAGTACTAAGAATAGTATGTCTGTTGCAACCGATTTTTGAAAACATTGCTGAAGACATTGCTAGCAGACATTTTAGAAGATTTGTACCTTAGTCGAACAAGATTAGATCATTATTGCTAAGATTAAACTCAGTAGAGGATGTTTTTTGATTAAAAACCGTAAATGTTTTCTTGATGTTGTATCGTTATCAACTGTAAAACTAAATCTCAAAGAGCCCTTATGCTCTTCTGCAGTGCTTGTTGCTTCTGCAGTGCTTGCAGATCAAAGTAAACCTATTTAATGCTTCTAACTCTACTATCAGGGAATCAGTTAAATTTATAAATGAAACACCTACATTGATCAATAATCATTTGAGTCGAAGGGCATTTTCTTCAAACATCTAGACTGTGATGTTAAAATCTTTTACATTTTACATACATCAAAATGTATATTTTCTGAACAACAATCTTAGTAATTCCTTAAGCGATTAAAAACTCTAACGGCATTAGTGAATTCAAGACTCGAATAAGACAATGATAGATAATATTATTTATTTTGCTTGGTTATTAGTAAACTTTTGCAAACAAATTTATATTATATAATTTCTTATGTTTCTATTTTTGTTTGGCACATATAAGGATATTCTATGGTGTCTTGCCATGCGGGGAAGAGAGGGAGTCTCCCCCCTCTCCGCGCACACCGATGCTATGACCGCGCAGCTCCCCGCACGGCCCATGAACTTGACTTTTTGTTAATGTTTTCATTAATTTCTTTAACTTTTGCGCTGTGACATGGGTTCAAATTTTGCATACCGCTTTATTTATATTCACTTCTGATGTTTCTAGTTTTTTATTAAAATTTGTACACTTTTCATCAATCGCACTCTAAAGTCAATCACATTTTTTCCGAGTCTCTATATAAGCCTATGTATAAGAAGTCAACTTCTATTTTGCATGTCTTCAAAATTTGCGCGGAAAAAAATATTGAAAAAATTCATAGACATTTCTGACACTCTTACAAATAATATACTTCAATTTCATTAAATTCTGTTAACTTTGACGTAACCATAGAACATCTTTAAGAGTATACTTACTCGTAAATGGTAATAATTGTATTATTAAATATTGTATGATATTTGGAAAAATAATTATTAATGTTATAATATATTATTTCCTATACGTGCTCCTGATGTTAGAATTTTTGTAAAAGGACTTTTAGCCCGTGGATAAATAAATAATAAATTAATTAAAAAATAAATACGTAATTTGGTAATTTGTAGTGAAATAGTTTATGGTTAAAATCATATTCTCTTACTCGCTCTAGGGCTCATGCGTTAGATATCAAAACCTAAAGACTGAATATTTTGAACTAACTATGCCGTTAGACGTTCCAAAAGTTTAATTAGTAATGTGTAATACCATAATTTAAGTGTGATCGAAATTTTAACAAAATAATGAATAATTTGTTTACTATCTTAAGGAAAAAATAATGTATTTACCTTCTGTTATGAGAGGATGGTATAAAGTCATCAGTCCTTACAGGTGGTTTTTTTGCAAGTATTGCTTTTTTCTCTTTCAATGTATTATTATTTTTTACTTCTTTCTCTTTATTTACATTTTTCTCGTTTTGTATTCTATATTAATGAAGATTAAATTATATAAAAATAAAAATTCAGATATTTGCCATTCATGTGCTAAAGACGCACTATTATTAATAATTATTAATAAGTCTTATTACACTAATAAACTCAAATATTTCACGGGTTTAGTAATAGTAGAAATAATAAATAGTGAATTTTAGTCCATCGAGTTACTGTTAGTACATTTATCTATTTCCATATCCTCTTTTCGAACTACATATAATTTTTTAATGGAATTTACGGTCTCTTTCTCAAACTCAAAAGTAATATTTTAAATTGGTAAGGTATAAGCACTCTTCGTCCACTATGATTGGTGATTTCTCAAAGAGCACAAGCCTTTTCAAAAAATTTTTAAGGCGTTTCGTCCTTAATCTCCAGTTTGAACTCCTCAGTAAGGATCATACCATAGAGGAGATCAAGGACAAAATGCCTTAAAAAATTTTAAAAAGGCTTGTGCTCTTTAAGAAACCATCAACCATAGTGGACGAAGAGTGTTTATGCTTTACTAATTTAAAACTTAATTGTTGGGTTTTGGAGAGCAACCGTAAATTCCATTAAAGTATGTTCATTACCGAACGTAAATTTTAATAATGCATCTCATTTTATTTTAGAGGCGGCTTTACGTACTTTTCTTTACTTTTGTGCATGATTTTGTATAACATTTTATCACTGGAAAAATGATATTGTACTTTTTATTGTGTAGTGCATGTATATATAACTATTCATAATTCTAGAAAGATTACTAGCTCGTAATCGTTACCGTAAAATTAGTAGATTATACGCTTATTAGAAAATGAATGTAGGGACTAAAATTGTAGAAAATTATATTATTAAAGCTGTCCCTGATAGAAAGATGAAGTTTTTATAGCTATAAAGTGACTATTTTCTCCAAATATAGCTACTTTTTATACTTCATTATTATACTATACAACAAATACAGTGAATACGTAAAGTAAGTCTATGTATTAACTATGATAGACATTATTGTTTACATATTTATACATATTTATACATTATTGTTATAAAATTTGTAGGTTATGATACATTTATTTATTACACGAACCAAAACCAGATAGGGGAAGGCACCCCAAAATTAAACCAATTATGGATAGTGAGGTTAATACAACAATACCCCAAAAGGGCACGGGAGTCCTGTCAAATCCCGCCACTGATTCCGATCGGGTGAAAGTCCCGGTGGTCAGTGCTGGTCCCACGGATTTTGGGGGGGGGCCAAACTCACACCGTTAAAATGGTAAGTGCTGCGGAGGTTGGTCACTCGGCCTCTGTAGCATCAAATGCCACGTGTGACCTGCCCTCGACTGGGATGTCGAGTGACGCTGACAGAGCTTTCCTCCGACTGCGTGAGAAAATAGACACCCTGGTGGAGTTTGATCTGAATAAGAACAATATCCACAAAGAGCTGAAGAGTATGGCGAGAGCAACAAGCAGGGCTTTTAATGAATACGCGCGGGTGAACAGTGTTGTGTGCTCGACAACGCCGAAAATTAAAATGGCAGATGCGCATAAGGATGCAATGTGCCAAACGTCGCTCATCTTCCGCGCTGAAGAGCGTCTAAGGAGGCCGGTGGAGAGGAAAAGGCCCTCACCACCTCAGCATCCCCCGGAGAAAAGGATGAAGGGGTCGAAGCAGCCCACTAACAAAATGGACCAGCAGATGCTTTGACATCCGTTCCTAAGACCGGTGGGAATCAGTCAAAGGTCCCTGACTGGGCTACTGTAGTACGCAAGGGCAAAAAGAAAGAGGCTCAGCAGAATACGCAGCTGAAACAAGCGAAGGATGTCGAAGGACCGCCAAAGGTGTCCAAAAAACCTAAACCGGTCGTAAAATCAGCTCGTCTCGACACCATTAAGATTAAAGTGTCAGGAGGGCGAGCCTATGCCGACATCGTTCGGCAAATACGGGCCGCGCCAAACCTCAAGCCGCTGGGAGAAAGAGTCTCCCGCATCCGGCGTACCAGAGGAGAAGATCTGCTCATTGAGCTTGGAAGACCTGGCGTAGGAACTCCAGATCTCGAGGCAGTGGTCTCGTCCAAATTACGTGCGTTAGCAGAGGTCCAGGTGCTGACCCACAAAGAGTTTATTACTATAAAGGACATGGACGAGGCCACGACGGCGGAGGAAGTGGCAGAGGCAATCTCTGCGGTGATCGGGCCAAATATGGTACCTTCTGGGAATAAAAGCTTAGAAGGTCATATGGAGGCACTCAGATGACTAATGTCCTTCTTCCCGCATCGGCAGCAAAAAAGCTGCTACAGAACGGGAAACTTCGGATAGGCTGGATCAACTGCAGTGTTCGGCTTCGCGAGTCGATCACGCGTTGATACCGATGCCACGAGGTCGGTCACTTCGCAAAGGCTAGCAAAAGGGCAGTCGACCGATCATCGCAGTGTTTCCGGTGCGGCCAAGAGGGCCACCAAGCAGTGCATTGCGCGGTGGATAAGAATATAGCCGCGCCTAGGGTTGAAGCCTCTGACAGAAATAGTTAGGGTGCTACAAATCAACCTAAACCACTGTGCTGTGGCCCAGGATCTGCTGACACAGTTGGTCCGAGAAGAGCAGGCCGACATTGTTATCGTCAGCGAGGATACAGCGCTCTCAGTGAATCGAAATGGGTAAGTGATGTCACTGGTAGAGCGGCCATCTGGGTATGTGAAAACATGCATGTATCCGGAAAAATGGCCGCTCCCTTCCCCAATTTTACGTGAGTGGAGGTGGCGGGTATGCGAATATACAGTTGCTACCTCCCACCCAGTGATAACATCGACGGATTTGTGGGATCCCGTTCAATATTTGAGAGACGTATACACAACCCTCGAGTATAATAAAAACAAGAACTTTGTGTCAATTTCATTATTACACAAAAAGTTATTTCAATTGTGGGCAGCCTAACTATTACGTAAAGAAGAATGAAAAAATCAACTGTAATATATTTAGTGAACATCGTTAATCATAATTGAAAGGTAAATAACATTTTTTTTATTTATAAATAGTTGAATTGTAAATTTATTACTTATAATATAAAATTACGATAAGGATCTATATAGCTTTAAACAACTAATAATGCGTCTCGCTATGTAGTTTAAAAAAATAAAAAATAAATGTAACCTAAAAATTACTGTGTGTTATTAAATACTATTATATTTTATATTTTGTGTTTTAATAATAATTTTTGTAATATTAAACATATGATATTAATTTATTGAATTTTCTTATTTTAGTTTGAGTTCATATTTGTGAGACAGATATACAAACCTCAAGATTAATAACAACAAGAATAGTTGAGTCAAATTAATTAATAAGCAAGAACTTATTACAATTTATGTACAAATAATTATTATTTACATACAAGCTATAATATAATTCCTGGATCTCATTGTTTTTGTAGAAAGGTAACATATCATTTTTTATATCAATAGTCACATTATTATTTTATACATTATACATATCATAAAAAAGATATTAGATTTAATTATCTACTAGTGTGTGCTAAATAATACTATATTTTCTGTTCTAGTAATTCTAAATATGATTTTTATAAACTTAAATATATGACATTAACCTATCAATTTTATTTTTCTCTAGTTCAATATTTGAGAGACGTATACACAACCCTCGAGTATAATAAAAACAAGAACTTTGTGTCAATTTCATTATTACACAAAAAGTTATTTCAATTGTGGGCAGCCTACCTATTACGTAAAGAAGAATGAAAAAATCAACTGCAATATATTTAGTGAACATCGTTAATCATAATTGAAAGGTAAATAACATTTTTTTTATTTATAAATAGTTGAATTGTAAATTTATTACTTATAATATAAAATTACGATAAGGATCTATATAGCTTTAAACAACTAATAATGCGTCTCGCTATGTAGTTTAAAAAAATAAAAAATAAATGTAACCTAAAAATTACTGTGTGTTATTAAATACTATTATATTTTATATTTTTGTGTTTTAATAATAATTTTTGTAATATTAAACATATGATATTAATTTATTGAATTTTCTTATTTTAGTTTGAGTTCATATTTGTGAGACAGATATACAAACCTCAAGATTAATAACAACAAGAATAGTTGATTCAAATTAATTAATAAGCAAGAACTTATTACAATTTATGTACAAATAATTATTATTTACATACAAGCTATAATATAATTCCTAGATCTCATTGTTTTTGTAGAAAGGTAACAATATCATTTTTTTATATCAATAGTAACATTATTATTTTATACATTATACATATCATAAAAAAGATATTAGATTTAATTATCTACTAGTGTGTGCTAAATAATACTATATTTTCTGTTCTAGTAATTCTAAATATGATTTTTATAAACTTAAATATATGACATTAACCTATCAATTTTATTTTTCTCTAGTTCAATATTTGAGAGACGTATACACAACCCTCGAGTATAATAAAAACAAGAACTTTGTGTCAGTTTCATTATTACACAAAAAGTTATTTCAATTGTGGGCAGCCTAACTATTACGTAAAGAAGAATGAAAAAATCAACTGCAATATATTTAGTGAACATCGTTAATCATAATTGAAACGTAAATAACATTTTTTTTATTTATAAATAGTTGAATTGTAAATTTATTACTTATAATATAAAATTACGATAAGGATCTATATAGCTTTAAACAACTAATAATGCGTCTCGCTATGTAGTTTAAAAAAATAAAAAATAAATGTAACCTAAAAATTACTGTGTGTTATTAAATACTATTATATTTTATATTTTTGTGTTTTAATAATAATTTTTGTAATATTAAACATATGATATTAATTTATTGAATTTTCTTATTTTAGTTTGAGTTCATATTTGTGAGACAGATATACAAACCTCAAGATTAATAACAACAAGAATAGTTGATTCAAATTAATTAATAAGCAAGAACTTATTACAATTTATGTACAAATAATTATTATTTACATACAAGCTATAATATTATTCCTAGATCTCATTGTTTTTGTAGAAAGGTAACAATATCATTTTTTTATATTAATAGTAACATTATTATTTTATACATTATACATATCATAAAAAAGATATTAGATTTAATTATCTACTAGTGTGTGCTAAATAATACTATATTTTCTGTTCTAGTAATTCTAAATATGATTTTTATAAACTTAAATATATGACATTAACCTATCAATTTTATTTTTCTCTAGTTCAATATTTGAGAGACGTATACACAACCCTCGAGTATAATAAAAACAAGAACTTTGTGTCAATTTCATTATTACACAAAAAGTTATTTCAATTGTGGGCAGCCTACCTATTACGTAAAGAAGAATGAAAAAATCAACTGCAATATATTTAGTGAACATCGTTAATCATAACATTTTTTTTATTTATAAATAGTTGAATTGTAAATTTATTACTTATAATATAAAATTACGATAAGGATCTATATAGCTTTAAACAACTAATAATGCGTCTCGCTATGTAGTTTAAAAAAATAAAAAATAAATGTAACCTAAAAATTACTGTGTGTTATTAAATACTATTATATTTTATATTTTTGTGTTTTAATAATAATTTTTGTAATATTAAACATATGATATTAATTTATTGAATTTTCTTATTTTAGTTTGAGTTCATATTTGTGAGACAGATATACAAACCTCAAGATTAATAACAACAAGAATAGTTGATTCAAATTAATTAATAAGCAAGAACTTATTACAATTTATGTACAAATAATTATTATTTACATACAAGCTATAATATAATTCCTAGATCTCATTGTTTTTGTAGAAAGGTAACAATATCATTTTTTTATATCAATAGTAACATTATTATTTTATACATTATACATATCATAAAAAAGATATTAGATTTAATTATCTACTAGTGTGTGCTAAATAATACTATATTTTCTGTTCTAGTAATTCTAAATATGATTTTTATAAACTTAAATATATGACATTAACCTATCAATTTTATTTTTCTCTAGTTCAATATTTGAGAGACGTATACACAACCCTCGAGTATAATAAAAACAAGAACTTTGTGTCAGTTTCATTATTACACAAAAAGTTATTTCAATTGTGGGCAGCCTAACTATTACGTAAAGAAGAATGAAAAAATCAACTGCAATATATTTAGTGAACATCGTTAATCATAATTGAAACGTAAATAACATTTTTTTTATTTATAAATAGTTGAATTGTAAATTTATTACTTATAATATAAAATTACGATAAGGATCTATATAGCTTTAAACAACTAATAATGCGTCTCGCTATGTAGTTTAAAAAAATAAAAAATAAATGTAACCTAAAAATTACTGTGTGTTATTAAATACTATTATATTTTATATTTTTGTGTTTTAATAATAATTTTTGTAATATTAAACATATGATATTAATTTATTGAATTTTCTTATTTTAGTTTGAGTTCATATTTGTGAGACAGATATACAAACCTCAAGATTAATAACAACAAGAATAGTTGATTCAAATTAATTAATAAGCAAGAACTTATTACAATTTATGTACAAATAATTATTATTTACATACAAGCTATAATATTATTCCTAGATCTCATTGTTTTTGTAGAAAGGTAACAATATCATTTTTTTATATTAATAGTAACATTATTATTTTATACATTATACATATCATAAAAAAGATATTAGATTTAATTATCTACTAGTGTGTGCTAAATAATACTATATTTTCTGTTCTAGTAATTCTAAATATGATTTTTATAACTTAAATATATGACATTAACCTATCAATTTTATTTTTCTCTAGTTCAATATTTGAGAGACGTATACACAACCCTCGAGTATAATAAAACAAGAACTTTGTGTCAGTTTCATTATTACACAAAAAGTTATTTCAATTGTGGGCAGCCCTAACTATTACGTAAAGAAGAATGAAAAATCAACTGCAATATATTTAGTGAACATCGTTAATCATAATTGAAACGTAAATAACATTTTTTTTATTATAAATAGTTGAATTGTAAATTTATTACTTATAATATAAAATTACGATAAGGATCTATATAGCTTTAAACAACTAATAATGCGTCTCGCTATGTAGTTTAAAAAATAAAAAATAAATGTAACTAAAAATTACTGTGTGTTATTAATACTATTATATTTTATATTTTTGTGTTTTAATAATAATTTTTGTAATATTAAACATATGATATTAATTTATTGAATTTTCTTATTTTAGTTTGAGTTCATATTTGTGAGACAGATATACAAACCTCAAGATTAATAACAACAAGAATAGTTGATTCAAATTAATTAATAAGCAAGAACTTATTACAATTTATGTACAATAATTATTATTTACATACAAGCTATAATATTATTCCTAGATCTCATTGTTTTTGTAGAAAGGTAACAATATCATTTTTTTTATATTAATAGTAACATTATTATTTTATACATTATACATATCATAAAAAAGATATAGATTTAATTATGTACTAGTGTGTGCTAAATAATACTATATTTTCTGTTCTAGTAATTCTAAATATGATTTTTATAAACTTAAATATATGACATTAACCTATCAATTTTGTTTTTCTCTAGTTCAATATTTGAGAGACGTATACACAACCCTGGAGTATAATAAAAACAAGAACTTTGTGTCAATTTCATTATTACACAAAAAGTTATTTCAATTGTGGGCAGCCTAACTATTACGTAAAGAAGAATGAAAAAATCAACTGTAATATATGTAGTGAACATCGTTAATCATAAAAAAAAAAAAAAAAAAAGAGGACGTCGAAGCTAGCATTTTTACCATCAGAGTAACTCTACCTAATGGCACATATTCGCAATCAGTTTCACACTATTCTTCGTTATTTGCCGCTAGATTTCAATGAAATTTGCACAGGATATATAAAATGATGCAGAGAATTGGGCTGTGCATCGAAAAGCGGCGAAAATTGAAAGAAAAAACCTTTCTGATTAGTCTAAAACTGCTAACCCCAACCGCGTACGTTATACGTATGTAGTAAGGATATTCCCCAAGAGGTGGCGCTGTATGGGTGCATCGATGTTGGGGTTAGCAGTTTTAGACTAATCAGAAAGGTTTTTCTTTCAATTTTCGCCGCTTTTCGATGCACAGCCCAATTCTCTGCATCATTTTATATATCCTGTGCAAATTTCATTGAAATCTAGCAGCAAATAACGAAGAATAGTGTGAAACTGAATGCGAATATGTGCCATTAGGTAGAGTTACTCTGATGGTAAAAATGCTAGCTTCGACGTCCTCTTAATCGTTAATCATAATTGAAAGGTAAATAACATTTTTTTATTTATAAATAGTTGAATTGTAAATTTATTACTTATAATATAAAATTACGATAAGGATCTATATAGCTTTAAACAACTAATAATGCGTCTCGCTATGTAGTTTAAAAAAATAAAAAATAAATGTAACCTAAAAATTACTGTGTGTTATTAAATACTATTATATTTTATATTTTTGTGTTTTAATAATAATTTTTGTAATATTAAACATATGATATTAATTTATTGAATTTTCTTATTTTAGTTTGAGTTCATATTTGTGAGACAGATATACAAACCTCAAGATTAATAACAACAAGAATAGTTGATTCAAATTAATTAATAAGCAAGAACTTATTACAATTTATGTACAAATAATTATTATTTACATACAAGCTATAATATTATTCCTAGATCTCATTGTTTTTGTAGAAAGGTAACAATATCATTTTTTTATATTAATAGTAACATTATTATTTTATACATTATACATATCATAAAAAAGATATTAGATTTAATTATGTACTAGTGTGTGCTAAATAATACTATATTTTCTGTTCTAGTAATTCTATATATGATTTTTATAAACTTAAATATATGACATTAACCTATCAATTTTATTTTTCTCTAGTTCAATATTTGAGAGACGTATACACAACCCTCGAGTATAATAAAAACAAGAACTTTGTGTCAATTTCATTATTACACAAAAAGTTATTTCAATTGTGGGCAGCCTACCTATTACGTAAAGAAGAATGAAAAAATCAACTGCAATATATTTAGTGAACATCGTTAATCATAATTGAAAGGTAAATAACATTTTTTTTATTTATAAATAGTTGAATTGTAAATTTATTACTTATAATATAAAATTACGATAAGGATCTATATAGCTTTAAACAACTAATAATGCGTCTCGCTATGTAGTTTAAAAAAATAAAAAATAAATGTAACCTAAAAATTACTGTGTGTTATTAAATACTATTATATTTTATATTTTTGTGTTTTAATAATAATTTTTGTAATATTAAACATATGATATTAATTTATTGAATTTTCTTATTTTAGTTTGAGTTCATATTTGTGAGACAGATATACAAACCTCAAGATTAATAACAACAAGAATAGTTGATTCAAATTAATTAATAAGCAAGAACTTATTACAATTTATGTACAAATAATTATTATTTACATACAAGCTATAATATAATTCCTAGATCTCATTGTTTTTGTAGAAAGGTAACAATATCATTTTTTTATATTCAATAGTAACATTATTATTTTATACATTATACATATCATAAAAAAGATATTAGATTTAATTATCTACTAGTGTGTGCTAAATAATACTATATTTTCTGTTCTAGTAATTCTAAATATGATTTTATAAACTTAAATATATGACATTAACCTATCAATTTTATTTTTCTATAGTTCAATATTTGAGAGACGTATACACAACCCTCGAGTATAATAAAAACAAGAACTTTGTGTCAATTTCATTATTACACAAAAAGT
Source organism: Theocolax elegans (assembly GCA_026168455.1). Taxonomy (NCBI): domain Eukaryota; kingdom Metazoa; phylum Arthropoda; class Insecta; order Hymenoptera; family Cerocephalidae; genus Theocolax; species Theocolax elegans. Next base: position 64,089,322 of record CM047431.1, on the reverse strand, counting down.
TATTTCAATTGTGGGCAGCCTAACTATTACGTAAAGAAGAATGAAAAAATCAACTGTAATATATTTAGTGAACATCGTTAATCATAAAAAAAAAAAAACAAAAAAAAAAAAAAAAAAAAAAAAATAATTTTATTTTTAATCGTTAATCATAATTGAAAGGTAAATAACATTTTTTTTATTTATAAATAGTTGAATTGTAAATTTATTACTTATAATATAAAATTACGATAAGGATCTATATAGCTTTAAACAACTAATAATGCGTCTCGCTATGTAGTTTAAAAAAATAAAAAATAAATGTAACCTAAAAATTACTGTGTGTTATTAAATACTATTATATTTTATATTTTTGTGTTTTAATAATAATTTTTGTAATATTAAACATATGATATTAATTTATTGAATTTTCTTATTTTAGTTTGAGTTCATATTTGTGAGACAGATATACAAACCTCAAGATTAATAACAACAAGAATAGTTGATTCAAATTAATTAATAAGCAAGAACTTATTACAATTTATGTACAAATAATTATTATTTACATACAAGCTGTAATATTATTCCTAGATCTCATTGTTTTTGTAGAAAGGTAACAATATCATTTTTTTATATCAATAGTAACATTATTATTTTATACATTATACATATCATAAAAAAGATATTAGATTTAATTATCTACTAGTGTGTGCTAAATAATACTATATTTTCTGTTCTAGTAATTCTAAATATGATTTTTATAAACTTAAATATATGACATTAACCTATCAATTTTATTTTTCTATAGTTCAATATTTGAGAGACGTATACACAACCCTCGAGTATAATAAAAACAAGAACTTTGTGTCAATTTCATTATTACACAAAAAGTTATTTCAATTGTGGGCAGCCTAACTATTACCTAAAGAAGAATGAAAAAATCAACTGTAATATATGTAGTGAACATCGTTAATCATAAAAAAAAAAAAAAAAAAAAAAAAAAAAAAAAAAAAAAAAAAAAAAAAATTATTTTTAATTGTTAATCATAATTGAAAGGTAAATAACATTTTTTTATTTATAAATAGTTGAATTGTAAATTTATTACTTATAATATAAAATTACGATAAGGATCTATATAGCTTTAAACAACTAATAATGCGTCTCGCTATGTAGTTTAAAAAAATAAAAAATAAATGTAACCTATAAATTACTGTGTGTTATTAAATACTATTATATTTTATATTTTTGTGTTTAAATAATAATTTTTGTAATATTAAACATATGATATGAATTTATTGAATTTTCTTATTTTAGTTTGAGTTCATATTTGTGAGACAGATATACAAACCTCAAGATTAATACAACAAGAATAGTTGATTCAATTAATTAATAAGCAAGAACTTATTACAATTTATGTACAAATAATTATTATTTACATACAAGCTATAATATTATTCCTAGATCTCATTGTTTTTGTAGAAAGGTAACAATATCATTTTTTTATATTAATAGTAACATTATTATTTATACATTATACATATCATAAAAAAGATATTAGATTTAATTATCTACTAGTGTGTGCTAAATAATACTATATTTTCTGTTCTAGTAATTCTAAATATGATTTTTATAAACTTAAATATATGACATTAACCTATCAATTTTATTTTTCTCTAGTTCAATATTGAGAGACGTATACACAACCCTCGAGTATAATAAAAACAAGAACTTTGTGTCAGTTTCATTATTACACAAAAGTTATTTCAATTGTGGGCAGCCTAACTATTACGTAAAGAAGAATGAAAAAATCAACTGCAATATATTTAGTGAACATCGTTAATCATAATTGAAACGTAAATAACATTTTTTTTATTTATAAATAGTTGAATTGTAAATTTATTACTTATAATATAAAATTACGATAAGGATCTATATAGCTTTAAACAACTAATAATGCGTCTCGCTATGTAGTTTAAAAAAATAAAAATAAATGTAACCTAAAAATTACTGTGTGTTATTAAATACTATTATATTTTATATTTTTGTGTTTTAATAATAATTTTTGTAATATTAAACATATGATATTAATTTATTGAATTTTCTTATTTTAGTTTGAGTTCATATTTGTGAGACAGATATACAAACCTCAAGATTAATAACAACAAGAATAGTTGATTCAAATTAATTAATAAGCAAGAACTTATTACAATTTATGTACAAATAATTATTATTTACATACAAGCTATAATATTATTCCTAGATCTCATTGTTTTTGTAGAAAGGTAACAATATCATTTTTTTATATTAATAGTAACATTATTATTTTATACATTATACATATCATAAAAAAGATATTAGATTTAATTATGTACTAGTGTGTGCTAAATAATACTATATTTTCTGTTCTAGTAATTCTATATATGATTTTTATAAACTTAAATATATGACATTAACCTATCAATTTTATTTTTCTCTAGTTCAATATTTGAGAGACGTATACACAACCCTCGAGTATAATAAAAACAAGAACTTTGTGTCAATTTCATTATTACACAAAAAGTTATTTCAATTGTGGGCAGCCTAACTATTACGTAAAGAAGAATGAAAAAATCAACTGTAATATATTTAGTGAACATCGTTAATTATAATTGAAAGGTAAATAACATTTTTTTTATTTATAAATAGTTGAATTGTAAATTTATTACTTATAATATAAAATTACGATAAGGATCTATATAGCTTTAAACAACTAATAATGCGTCTCGCTATGTAGTTTAAAAAAATAAAAAATAAATGTAACCTAAAAATTACTGTGTGTTATTAAATACTATTATATTTTATATTTTTGTGTTTTAATAATAATTTTTGTAATATTAAACATATGATATTAATTTATTGAATTTTCTTATTTTAGTTTGAGTTCATATTTGTGAGACAGATATACAAACCTCAAGATTAATAACAACAAGAATAGTTGATTCAAATTAATTAATAAGCAAGAACTTATTACAATTTATGTACAAATAATTATTATTTACATACAAGCTATAATATTATTCCTAGATCTCATTGTTTTTTGTAGAAAGGTAACAATATCATTTTTTTATATCATAGTAACATTATTATTTTATACATTATACATATCATAAAAAGATATTAGATTTAATTATCTACTAGTGTGTGCTAAATAATACTATATTTTCTGTTCTAGTAATTCTAATATGATTTTTATAAACTTAAATATATGACATTAACCTATCAATTTTATTTTTCTCTAGTTCAATATTTGAGAGACGTATACACAACCCTCGAGTATAATAAAAACAAGAACTTTGTGTCAATTTCATTATTACACAAAAAGTTATTTCAATTGTGGGCAGCCTAACTATTACGTAAAGAAGAATGAAAAAATCAACTGTAATATATTTAGTGAACATCGTTAATCATAATTGAAAGGTAAATAACATTTTTTTTATTTATAAATAGTTGAATTGTAAATTTATTACTTATAATATAAAATTACGATAAGGATCTATATAGCTTTAAACAACTAATAATGCGTCTCGCTATGTAGTTTAAAAAAATAAAAAATAAATGTAACCTAAAAATTACTGTGTGTTATTAAATACTATTATATTTTATATTTTTGTGTTTTAATAATAATTTTTGTAATATTAAACATATGATATTAATTTATTGAATTTTCTTATTTTAGTTTGAGTTCATATTTGTGAGACAGATATACAAACCTCAAGATTAATAACAACAAGAATAGTTGATTCAAATTAATTAATAAGCAAGAACTTATTACAATTTATGTACAAATAATTATTATTTACATACAAGCTATAATATAATTCCTAGATCTCATTGTTTTTGTAGAAAGGTAACAATATCATTTTTTTTAGTATTCAATAGTAACATTATTATTTCTATACATTATACATCTCATAAAAAAGATATTAGATTTAATTATGCTACTAGTGTGTGCTAAATAATACTTATATTTTTCTTTCTAGTAATTCTATATATGATTTTTATAAACTTAAATATATGACATTAACCTATCAATTTTATTTTTCTCTAGTTCAATATTTGAGCGGACGTTATACACAACCCTCGGTATAATAAAAACAAGAACTTTGTGTTCAGTTTCATTATTACACCCAAAAGTTATTTCAATTGTGGGCAGCCTAACTATTACGTAAAGAAGAATGAAAAATCAACTGCAATATATTTAGTGAACATCGTTAATTCATAATTGAACGGTAAATAACATTTTTTTTATTTATAATAGTTGAATTGTAAATTTATTACTTATAATATAAAATTACGATAAGGATCTATATAGCTTTTAAACAACTAATAATGCGTCTCGCTATGTAGTTTAAAAAATAAAAAATAAATGTAACCTAAAATTACTGTGTGTTATTAAATACTATTATATTTTATATTTTTGTGTTTTAATAATAATTTTTGTAATATTAAACATATGATATTAATTTATTGAATTTTCTTATTTTAGTTTGAGTTCATATTTGTGAGACAGATATACAAACCTCAAGATTAATAACAACAAGAATAGTTGATTCAAATTAATTAATAAGCAAGAACTTATTACAATTTATGTACAAATAATTATTATTTACATACAAGCTGTAATATTATTCCTAGATCTCATTGTTTTTGTAGAAAGGTAACAATATCATTTTTTTATATCAATAGTAACATTATTATTTTATACATTATACATATCATAAAAAGATATTAGATTTAATTATCTACTAGTGTGTGCTAAATAATACTATATTTTCTGTTCTAGTAATTCTAAATATGATTTTTTATAAACTTAAATATATGACATTAACCTATCAATTTTATTTTTCTCTAGTTCAATATTTGAGAGACGTATACACAACCCTGGAGTATAATAAAAAACAAGAACTTTGTGTCAATTTCATTATTACACAAAAAGTTATTTCAATTGTGGGCAGCCTAACTATTACGTAAAGAAGAATGAAAAAATCAACTGTAATATAGTAGTGAACATCGTTAATCATAAAAAAAAAAAAAAAAAAGAGGACGTCGAAGCTAGCATTTTTACCATCAGAGTAACTCTACCTAATGGCACATATTCGCAATCAGTTTCACACTATTCTTCGTTATTTGCCGCTAGATTTCAATGAAATTTGCACAGGATATATAAAATGATGCAGAGAATTGGGCTGTGCATCGAAAAGCGGCGAAATTGAAAGAAAAACCTTTCTGATTAGTCTAAAACTGCTAACCCCAACCGCGTACGTTATACGTATGTAGTAAGGATATTCCCCAAGAGGTGGCGCTGTATGGGTGCATCGATGTTGGGGTTAGCAGTTTTAGACTAATCAGAAAGGTTTTTCTTTCAATTTCGCCGCTTTTCGATGCACAGCCCAATTCTCTGCATCATTTTATATATCCTGTGCAAATTTCATTGAAATCTAGCAGCAAATAACGAAGAATAGTGTGAAACTGAATGCGAATATGTGCCATTAGGTAGAGTTACTCTGATGGTAAAAATGCTAGCTTCGACGTCCTCTTAATCGTTAATCATAATTGAAAGGTAAATAACATTTTTTTTATTTATAAATAGTTGAATTGTAAATTTATTACTTATAATATAAAATTACGATAAGGATCTATATAGCTTTAAACAACTAATAATGCGTCTCGCTATGTAGTTTAAAAAAATAAAAAATAAATGTAACCTAAAAATTACTGTGTGTTATTAAATACTATTATATTTTATAATTTTTGTGTTTTAATAATAATTTTGTAATATTAAACATATGATATTAATTTATTGAATTTTCTTATTTTAGTTTGAGTTCATATTTGTGAGACAGATATACAAACCTCAAGATTAATAACAACAAGAATAGTTGATTCAAATTAATTAATAAGCAAGAACTTATTACAATTTATGTACAAATAATTATTATTTACATACAAGCTATAATATTATTCCTAGATCTCATTGTTTTTGTAGAAAGGTAACAATATCATTTTTTTATATTAATAGTAACATTATTATTTTATACATTATACATATCATAAAAAAGATATTAGATTTAATTATCTACTAGTGTGTGCTAAATAATACTATATTTTCTGTTCTAGTAATTCTAATATGATTTTTATAAACTTAAATATATGACATTAACCTATCAATTTTATTTTTCTCTAGTTCAATATTTGAGAGACGTATACACAACCCTCGAGTATAATAAAAACAAGAACTTTGTGTCAATTTCATTATTACACAAAAGTTATTTCAATTGTGGGCAGCCTACCTATTACGTAAAGAAGAATGAAAAAATCAACTGCAATATATTTAGTGAACATCGTTAATCATAATTGAAAGGTAAATAACATTTTTTTTATTTATAAATAGTTGAATTGTAAATTTATTACTTATAATATAAAATTACGATAAGGATCTATATAGCTTTAAACAACTAATAATGCGTCTCGCTATGTAGTTTAAAAAAATAAAAAATAAATGTAACCTAAAAATTACTGTGTGTTATTAAATACTATTATATTTTATATTTTTGTGTTTTAATAATAATTTTTGTAATATTAAACATATGATATTAATTTATTGAATTTTCTTATTTTAGTTTGAGTTCATATTTGTGAGACAGATATACAAACCTCAAGATTAATAACAACAAGAATAGTTGATTCAAATTAATTAATAAGCAAGAACTTATTACAATTTATGTACAAATAATTATTATTTACATACAAGCTATAATATTATTCCTAGATCTCATTGTTTTTTGTAGAAAGGTAACAATATCATTTTTTTATATTAATAGTAACATTATTATTTTATACATTATACATATCATAAAAAGATATTAGATTTAATTATGTACTAGTGTGTGCTAAATAATACTATATTTTCTGTTCTAGTAATTCTATATATGATTTTTATAAACTTAAATATATGACATTAACCTATCAATTTTATTTTTCTCTAGTTCAATATTTGAGAGACGTATACACAACCCTCGAGTATAATAAAAACAAGAACTTTGTGTCAATTTCATTATTACACAAAAAGTTATTTCAATTGTGGGCAGCCTACCTATTACGTAAAGAAGAATGAAAAAATCAACTGCAATATATTTAGTGAACATCGTTAATCATAATTGAAAGGTAAATAACATTTTTTTTATTTATAAATAGTTGAATTGTAAATTTATTACTTATAATATAAAATTACGATAAGGATCTATATAGCTTTAAACAACTAATAATGCGTCTCGCTATGTAGTTTAAAAAATAAAAAATAAATGTAACCTAAAAATTACTGTGTGTTATTAAATACTATTATATTTTATATTTTTGTGTTTTAATAATAATTTTTGTAATATTAAACATATGATATTAATTTATTGAATTTTCTTATTTTAGTTTGAGTTCATATTTGTGAGACAGATATACAAACCTCAAGATTAATAACAACAAGAATAGTTGATTCAAATTAATTAATAAGCAAGAACTTATTACAATTTATGTACAAATAATTATTATTTACATACAAGCTGTAATATTATTCCTAGATCTCATTGTTTTTGTAGAAAGGTAACAATATCATTTTTTTATATCAATAGTAACATTATTATTTTATACATTATACATATCATAAAAAAGATATTAGATTTAATTATCTACTAGTGTGTGCTAAATAATACTATATTTTCTGTTCTAGTAATTCTAAATATGATTTTTATAAACTTAAATATATGACATTAACCTATCAATTTTATTTTTCTATAGTTCAATATTTGAGAGACGTATACACAACCCTCGAGTATAATAAAAACAAGAACTTTGTGTCAATTTCATTATTACACAAAAAGTTATTTCAATTGTGGGCAGCCTAACTATTACGTAAAGAAGAATGAAAAAATCAACTGTAATATATGTAGTGAACATCGTTAATCGTAATTGAAAGGTAAATAACATTTTTTTTTTTTATAAATAGTAAAGTGTAAATTTATTACATATAATCAAAAGGCGCGATAGCGCCTGACGCAAGTATAGGCGCGAGAGCCATTATATACAGCTAACTAGCCCCCCCAGATTTTTACCTTTTAACCACTTCAATATAAAATTACAATAATGATCAGTACAGCTTTTAATAACTATTAATGAATCTCGCTATGCAGTTTAAAAAAATAAAAAATAAATGTAACCTAGAAATTACTGTTTGTTAAACAATAATATAATATGTATGATTTTAATTCCAATAATAATGTCTATAAAATAAATATATGATATTAAATCTATCAATTTTATTATTTTCTAGTTCAATGGCTATATTTGTAAGACGGATAGACAACCCTTGAGTTTAATAAAAACATGAACATTGTGGTAATTTGATTTAAGCAAAGAGTTATTTCAATTTTTATTCAACTTGTTTGTCAATTTATTACATGAAATTCAAACTTCGGAGAAAGATAAATATACTTTTGTTGAATTAATTATAATGCAAATAATAATTTCCAAGTGTTTGAAATAGCCACATTTAATTTTCTTTTTTTGTCTTTTACAAGTTCTAGTAAATAGTATATAAATACTTACAATTACACAGCCACACAAAAAAAAAAAAAATTTTCTGACCTGAAGAGGAGACCTTCATATCCTATAGTATTTTGACCAGCTGAATCCGAATCCGGCTTCTGTTTGAGCCCATCACGTCAGGGTCAAGGTCATTTCAAGGACAAATTGACAAAAAACCGCCCAAGCGGAAAAAAATTCTCTATCTATATGTTTACGGGGTCGCTGAATTCGAATCCGATGTTTGTTTGACCCCATCATGTCAGGGTCAAGGTCATTTGAAGGTCAAATTGACAAAAAAGCGCCCAAGCGTAAAAAAATGCTGCATCTATATGTTTTCGGGGTCGCTGAATTCGAATCCGATGTTTGTTTGACTCCATCATGTCAGGGTCAAAGTCATTTGAAGGTCAAATAGTAATCGCTAAAAAAATTTGTAAGTTCAGAAAATTAATATTCATAAATGTCAGTCAGTTTAAGTTACTGTGCATAATGAGCATTTCTCGCTCCATAAGCGTATCGCACATGATTGAACAACTGCATTCAATGGAGACTGTGACCGTCGGCATTAGCATGACCCGATGTACACCACGAGGAGGTTGCTCGAGCGGATTTTGTACATCATGTAGCCCTGATAAGGGCTGATATTTTTAAGGTAGAATAACTGTTTTAAAATTGTAAAACAAATATTACACTTTTTCCTTTTTGCTGCTATAACGTGTTCTCTTTTCTTCAAAAGACCTGTGCAAAGGATTTTTTTTGCGCTTTTTACCTTTCCTTTGTGTATCTTTCTTAAGCATCCAACAAAAATCTGCCATCATATTTTCATCCCACCTTCCCTGGTATCGAGTTTCCATGACTTTAATGTCTTGGTGAAAACGTTCACCCTGCTCTTCACTGAAGTGTCCAAGATTCTCTGGAAATTTATCAAGATGTGAATGTAGAAAATACAATTTTAAATTCATTAAGCATCCCATTTTTGAAAGCTCTTCAACATTTCTGAAACAATTTCCTTATACCGTGGGGTTTTTCTGTTTCCCAAAAAGTTTTCTGCAACTGCTTGGAAACTAAGCCAAGCTGTTCTCTCTACTTCATTCATTGTACTACTGAAAATTGTATCTTTGAACATAGTTCGAATTTGCGGTCCATCAAACACTCCTTCTTTTATTTTAGCATCAGAAATCTTTGGAAACTTTTTGCGTAAGTACTGAAAACATTGACCAGTTTTATCCAGAGCTTTGACGAATTGCTTCATGAGTCCAAGTTTTATATGGAGAGGTGGAATCAAGATTTTTGTTGGATCTACTAAGGATTCGTGAATGATGTTTCGTGAACCAGGATCGAATGAGGTTCTTACAGGCCATTCAATTTTTTTGTAATGATTCTGTCGATCTCTACTATCCCACAAGCAAAGGTAGCAAGGGTTTTTTGTGAAACCAGATTGTTGTTCAAGAAGCAACGTTATAATTTTTAAATCTCCACAAATCTGCCATTGATGATGCATGTAATCGATTTTTTCTAGCAGTACTTCCATACTTTCGTATTTTTCCTCCATGACAGTTGAGTGAGCTATTGGAACTGGTGCATACACATTCGTATTGTGGAGTAAAACGGCCTTTATACTTCGTTTCGAAGAATCTATAAAAAGTCTCCAATCTTCGGATTTATAGCAATTTTCCTTCAATCCATTAATAAGTCCTTTTACATCTGTGCAATATACCAGCGACGAAACTTCGTCCTTTGCAAAATATTTACGAAAATCTCGGTCTCGATCTCGATAAAAAGAAACTTTCGTATGCTGCTGTAGAAGATTTCTTTCCTTGAAAAATGATGCTAGGTACTCTGCACCATCTTTAGGTAATCCTAAATCTCGAACTAGATCATTTAATTCCAACTGTGAGACTAGTGCAGGAACTTTGGATTTTTCGTTGTGGGGAATGTATTCTTTTTCACTAATATTATTTTCATCACTTTCAAAATTACACTCTTCGGCAGAATCTTCGTCAACTTCCATTTTTTCAGGATCTTCACATGCACTAGTATTCATTTGTATACTCCGTATTGAATTAGCTAAAATTGGTTGCGTTACGGATGGAACAGTTATGTAAGTGATTTTGTGCTTGTTTTTGATATTTTAAACTTTTATCATTCGCACAAAAGTAACAGTCATTTTTACTGCACTCTTCTTTCCATGTCACTGGATCAATATACTAACATTTTACATTTTTCTCCTTTTTTCAATGATATAGCATCAACTTGCATGAGTTACAAATGATTTACGGAGCGCCATTGTTACGTTAATCTATCTCGAAATTGAAAAGTTCTCTATATGTTCGTTTTATATCATTACCTATTTTTTCCGTAGAGTAAATACTTCATATTTACAACAAATATAACAGAAAACATCGTGATCTTTATCGCTGGTGTGATATTGCGAATCAACCATTTACAGATTTAGTGTTTGTAACATTATACATCGTAATAGACATCTTATCCGTATCTGCATCAAGGGCACCTCCACGCGATGATGGCGGGCAACGGCAAAATTATCTTATCCGGTTAGGTCCCTGGAAGACAGCATTTATGCCGTCATGGCAGAAACAGGTAAGATACCTATTACGATGCAGAGATTGGAAACCGACTGTGGGCCCGCTTTCTCACCCTGAACAGTACATTGTCTGTATCCGCTCCCAGGGTACCTCCACGCGGTGACGGCGGGCAACGGAATTGTTTGTTTCCTTTTTTTTCTTCCGGTAGATTCCCTGGGTGAAGGCATTCATGCCGTCATGGCGGGTACAGACAATGTATTCTTTACTATGCAGCAGGGTTTCGGATGCCCAGTAGCATCGGCGGCTGGTCAGGGCGAGAAAGCGGGCCCGCAGGCGTCGTTATCAAGCGACCGCAGCTTTGCATTAGTTGGTGACTTGGCTTATGCAGAGTATAATGTTACAAGCACTAAATCTATAGAAGATTCACAATATCACACCTGCGACAAAGATCACGATGTTTTCTGTTCTATTTGTTGTAAATATGAGGTTCTTACTCTACGGAAAAAAATAGATGATGATATAAAAAGAACATATAGTGAACTGTTCAATTTTGAGATAGATGAGCGTAACAATTGGTCTCCGCAAATCATTTGTAACTCATGCAAGCTGATGCTATCGTTGGAAAAAAAACAAAAATGTAAAATGTCAGTATGTTGTTCCAGCAACATGGAAAGAACCGTGCAGTAAAAATGATTGTTACTTTTGTGTGAATGCTATAACAGGCTTCAATACGAAAAATAAGCACAAAATCACTTACATAACTGTTCCATCCGTAACGCAACCAATTTTAGCTAATTCAATACGGAGTATACAAATGAATACTAGTGCATGTGAAGATCCTGAAAAAATGGAAGTTGACGAAGACTCTGCCGAAGAGTGTAATTTTGAAAGTGATGAAAATGATATTAGTGAAGAAGAATACATTTCCCACAACGAAAAATCCAAAGTTCCTGCACTAGTCTCACAGTTGGAATTAAATGATCTAGTTCGAGATTTAGGATTACCTAAAGATGGTGCAGAGTACCTAGCATCATTTTTCAAGGAAAGAAATCTTCTATTGAAGGAAAATTGCTATAAATCCGAAGATTGGAGACTTTTTATAGATTCTTCGAAACGAAGTATAAAGGCCGTTTTACTCCACAATACGAATGTGTATGCACCAGTTCCAATAGCTCACTCAACTGTCATGGAGGAAAAATACGAAAGTATGGAAGTACTGCTAGAAAAAATCGATTACATGCATCATCAATGGCAGATTTGTGGAGATTTAAAAATTATAACGTTGCTTCTTGAACAACAATCTGGTTTCACAAAAAACCCTTGCTACCTTTGCTTGTGGGATAGTAGAGATCGACAGAATCATTACAAAAAAATTGAATGGCCTGTAAGAACCTCATTCGATCCTGGTTCACGAAACATCATTCACGAATCCTTAGTAGATCCAACAAAAATCTTGATTCCACCTCTCCATATAAAACTTGGACTCATGAAGCAATTCGTCAAAGCTCTGGATAAAACTGGTCAATGTTTTCAGTACTTACGCAAAAAGTTTCCAAAGATTTCTGATGCTAAAATAAAAGAAGGAGTGTTTGATGGACCGCAAATTCGAACTATGTTCAAAGATACAATTTTCAGTAGTACAATGAATGAAGTAGAGAGAACAGCTTGGCTTAGTTTCCAAGCAGTTGCAGAAAACTTTTTGGGAAACAGAAAAACCCCACGGTATAAGGAAATTGTTTCAGAAATGTTGAAGAGCTTTCAAAAATGGGATGCTTAATGAATTTAAAATTGTATTTTCTACATTCACATCTTGATAAATTTCCAGAGAATCTTGGACACTTCAGTGAAGAGCAGGGTGAACGTTTTCACCAAGACATTAAAGTCATGGAAACTCGATACCAGGGAAGGTGGGATGAAAATATGATGGCAGATTTTTGTTGGATGCTTAAGAAAGATACACAAAGGAAAGGTAAAAAGCGCAAAAAAAATCCTTTGCACAGGTCTTTTGAAGAAAAGAGAACACGTTATAGCAGCAAAAAGGAAAAAGTGTAATATTTGTTTTACAATTTTAAAACAGTTATTCTACCTTAAAAATATCAGCCCTTATCAGGGCTACATGATGTACAAAATCCGCTCGAGCAACCTCCTCGTGGTGTACATCGGGTCATGCTAATGCCGACGGTCACAGTCTCCATTGAATGCAGTTGTTCAATCATGTGCGATACGCTTATGGAGCGAGAAATGCTCATTATGCACAGTAACTTAAACTGACTGACATTTATGAATATTAATTTTCTGAACTTACAATTTTTTTTAGCGATTACTATTTGACCTTCAAATGACTTTGACCCTGACATGATGGAGTCAAAAAAACATCGGATTCGAATTCAGCGACCCCGAAAACATATAGATAGAGTATTTTTTCCGCTTGGGCGGTTTTTTGTCAATTTGACCTTGAAATGACCTTGACCCTGACATGATGGAGTCAAAAAAACATCGGATTCGAATTCAGCGACCCCGAAAACATATAGATGCAGCATTTTTTTACGCTTGGGCGCTTTTTTGTCAATTTGACCTTCAAATGACCTTGACCCTGACATGATGGGGTCAAACAAACATCGGATTCGAATTCAGCGACCCCGAAAACATATAGATAGAGAATTTTTTTCCGCTTGGGCGGTTTTTTGTCAATTTGTCCTTGAAATGACCTTGACCCTGACGTGATGGGCTCAAACAGAAGCCGGATTCGGATTCAGCGGGTCAAAATACTATAGGATATGAAGGTCTCCTCTTCAGGTCAGAAAATTTTTTTTTTGTGTGGCTGTGTTATCTACTCTCATTAATTTAAGTGTATTAATATCCATTTATATATTTAATTGTATAAAAATTATTTAGTAAGTACATTATTACATTACTTTCATGTAAGCTATCTATTTTAATAACAGTCTATATAGTGTATATTTTAAGTCTTTGTATTCTTTTATGTTTCAATAATTGATCATATATTATCGGTTACTACTACATCAGTCTCTTCTGCACATCTATTTACTAAATATTAAATGAAGCAGTGACAATGAAAACGTCATTAAAAATGTGTAAGCCAATCTGTTATATTAAGAATGCATCACGTGTGAGAAAATATGGTGGATGTGACAGGAGTGATGAGGAGTCGTTGTAAAAAAAAACTAATTTTTCGTATTTTCAGATTATATGGTCTTATGGGAATTTAGTTTTACATATTTTCAGCTAGTGTGGTTTTTTTATTCTACTGCTGATGTAGTCTCATGAAAAAGTAGGTACGAGTATGTGTGACCTTATAGGAAAGTATTTTTTTGTATTACCAGTTTATGCGATCTTATGGGCAATTGTTTTTTGTATTTCCAGCTTATGGGATTGTATGGGAAATTAGTTTTTTTAATATTCAGCTCATGTGGTCATATAGATTTTTTTTTATTCTAGCTTGTCCGATCTTACGGGAAAGTAGTATTTTGTACTTTCAGTTTTGAGGTTTTAAGCAAATCTTTTGTTTTATTACCAGCTCAAGCGGTCTTATAGAACAAATTTTTTTTTATTTTACAGTTTATGCAGTCACATGAGAAATCTTTTTAATATTTCCCAGTTTATGCAATCTTATAGGAAGGTGGTTTTTTATATTTGTAGCTCGCGGTATTATGAGAAATACGTTTCTTGTATTACCAACTTATGAGATCTTATAGAAAATTGTTTATTGTATTTGAAAATTATGCGATCGTATTGAAAAGTAGTTTTTTTAATTTCCAGGTTTTGCGGGCTTATAAATTTTTTTTCTACTCCAGTTTGTGTGACCTTGTGGGAAAGTATAGTATATTGTACTTCCAGCTTTGCAGTCTTATTTTGAGGATGACCTCTATCAAACACCTCGAAGCATTATTACGGTTAATTGTTTATGTGTATTTTCTTTGGTGATGTTGGTGTGAGATTTCCACCATATATTCTAATCTAATGTTTAACCTAAATATTTTACTTATTTTTCTCGATGAATCAGTAAGTTGTTAAAGAAGATATTGTGCTCCCAAGGCAATTCATAATGAAATTTATAAAGAATAACACTCTTTTCTGTTTTGCAAATTCTGTTAATATGTATTTTAAATCAAATTTGATTGACTACGTTGAAGTTGGGATTACAGGAATAGATTATTGTATTATCTGATACATGTTACAATCTCATTTTTGCATAATTTTTAAAGTCTATCATTTAAATCTGCGTTCTTTTTGCTCTGTTTCATCTTTTGAATTCTTTAAAATAATAACGTGTAAGAGTGCTAATTGATGTATGTAATTATGTACATATTGTCGAGAATATATGTGTATGTGAGGAATAGGGAGCGCTTGAGTGGGAGAACCGCGAAGAGTCACAAAATCTCGTCAGAGTGACGCAGGCGCGCGCACGACTAACACGATTGTCGGGAGTCACATTATAGATATAGTTATTATAATAAAACCTGATTGTTAAGCCGAACCACCGGCTTCTCGATTTATTGATAATCCTTTTTACCTGACCCGCGCCGTCCTCCGTCAGTTCTCACAAACGATAATAATAATATTAAAAAATTAATAACTGCAACCTTGAAACAATATCAGGAATAAGCTGTAAAGAAAAATATAAAGCAAAACAATATATCTATGCATGTATTTTATAATTTTAACATATTTTCAAGTCGGAATGCTCGATGATGACGTTGTACGCTCGGTTGGGCGTCGAGCAAACTTCATAAGCAGAAGATTGGTGTCTTTTTTCCGTGGGTTGCATAAAATAAAATTCAAAAAATCGTAAAAGAAAGAAAATGAATTTTTTAACAAAAAAACTTGCAGATAATTGAGCTGCAAGAATTACATTTGTGGTATGATAAAAAAATGTACCCGCATCAGCAAAGCAGAGTGCATGGATAATGCAGAATAAAAATATTTAATTTATTCATTTATGGCCAACGGCTTCTTTTAGGTTTTGTTAAATACACACAAAAAATGTACATATAAACATTTGGTAATATTTTTGAATTATTAATCGGTGCTTGACACCCGGTGGCTATATATTTAATTTAATTTACTCAGACGTACCGTAACTCAATTATAAAATAAAAGCTCACTCTCAAAGTAAAAAAAGCATAATTCTGGAATTTCTAAAAATGTAACGTTTAAGCGAAAACGGAAAAAAAGATTGCTGAAATCGCGAAACGCAACAGACGCGGACGACACGATGCCCCTATAACATAAAAACGAAGATCGAACCAGTTCACTCAGATCTAGTCTCAAATATCAATCGTTCATAGGCTTTTGCAAGCCAAGAAGACCACGGACGGGAGAAGATAAACTTCTTTATATTTAATAAAAAAAGAAAAGTTTCCACATTTCCCGGGTGAACCCGGGCTACCCGGCTACTTAACAAAATCCACTGATGACATACTCTTGCGCAGAACGTCCAAAAACCAAGTAACTCAATAGACGTAGTCGAAAAATATTCTTTAATGGAGTGATTATAACGCGTTGATTTATTATGCTGCCTAAAATAGCCCTCTGCACGCAGTTTTAAGGACTATTTTAATAAGCATTAAGTAAAACATCAAGTTAATTGAGCCTAAATAATATATTATTATGTGGATGCATGGTAGTTCAGGCGCTGGCCAATAGGTGGCTGACGGTCTGGCGTTGCACGCGACAAATTTATCGCTGCTTAGTACATATGTATCAGCCGGACTCGGTCGTTCGAGTCATCTGAGTTTTAGGATAAAAATTTATTTTTCGTAAACGTTAAGCTTCAATAATATTATTGAAGCGACTATTCTTACAGGCCCAGCGGCAGGAGAAATTGCTCTTATACCCCGCATACCAATGATCCCTACTGATTTACCTTTTCAATTTAAGCAACTTCAATTCCCAATTAAGGTATCGTTTGCTATTACAATTAATAAGGTTCAAGGTCAGACATTCCAAACGTTAAGCTTCAATAATATTATTGAAGCGACTATTCTTACAGGCCCAGCGGCAGGAGAAATTGCTCTTATACCCCGCATACCAATGATCCCTACTGATTTACCTTTTCAATTTAAGCAACTTCAATTCCCAATTAAGGTATCGTTTGCTATTACAATTAATAAGGTTCAAGGTCAGACATTCCAATACGTTAGGATTGATTTGCGATCTGATTGTTTTTCACACGGTCAATTGTATGTTGCTTTGACATTAACAGGTACATCAGAAAATCAATTTCTTTAATTACCAAACAGTTCACAAACAAAAAATATTGTCTACCGTGAAGTTCTTTAAAAACATTATTTAAAACCAATGACAACAGAAATATGGTAAACATATCTTTATTTAATTATAAAGGACTATATATTTACTTAAAGTAAACATAACTTACGTACAAACAATAAAAAAAATAGATAAATGCCGTTTCCAGTTCTGGCTGGGATGCGAAACATAGTCAGAAAGCAAACAAATAAGCAATACTTAGAACTACGCGACTCATGAACTTTACAACTCTATCTTATAATTAGTTCCCTAATCGGACGCAACTAACGGTTACCGTGCCTGCTCGCACGGAAATACAATTGGGATAGTCCACGTATGCTAACGAGGATACGGTCAGGATACTCCATGTGTGCTCACCGAGGATATAGCCGGTAAAATCAACGTGTGCTCACAAGAATACGGTCAGTATAATCCATGTATGCTCACAAGGATACGGACGCAATAATCCACGTGTGCCCACAAGGATACGGTCGGGATAATCCACGTGACCTCACGAGGATATGGCCAGGATAATCCACGTGTGCTCATGAGAATACGGGCGTGATAATCCACGTGTGCCCACAAGGATACGGTCGGGATAATTCACGTGACCTCTCGAGGATACGGTTGGGTTAAGCCACGTGTGCTCACGAGGATATAGCCGGTAAAATCAACGTGTGCTCACAAGAATACGGTCAGTATAATCCATGTATGCTCACAAGGATACGGTTGTAATAATCCACGTGTGCCCACAAGGATACGGTCGGGATAATCCACGTGACCTCACGAGGATATGGCCAGGATAATCCACGTGTGCTCATGAGAATACGGGCGTGATAATCCACGTGTGCCCACAAGGATACGGTCGGAATAATTCACGTGACCTCTCGAGGATACGGTTGGGCTAATCCACGTATGCTCACGAGAATACGGTCGTGATAATCCACGTGTGCTCACGAGAATACGGTCGTGATAATTCACGTCTGTTCACGAGGATACGGTCGGGATAATCCGCGTGACCTCACGAGGATACGGTAGGGTTAATCCACGTGTTCTCACGAGAATACGGTCGTGATAATCCACGTGTCCTCAAGAGGATATGGCCAGGATAATCCATGTATGCACACGAGAATACGGCCGTGACAACCCACGTGTACTCACAAGGATACGGTTGGGTTAATCCACCTGTGTTCACAAGGATACGGTCATGATATTCTTCGTGTGCTTACGAAGATACGGTCGGGATTATCCTCGTGTCCTCAAGAGGATATTGCCAGGATAAGCCACGTGTGCTCATGAGAACACGGGCGTGATAATCCACGTGTGCCCACAAGGATACAGTCGGGATAATTCACGTGACCTCACGAGGATGTGGCCAGGATAATCCACGTGTGCTCATGAAAATACGGGCGTGATAATCCACGTTTGCCCACAAGCATATGGTCGGGATAATTCACGTGACCTCTCGAGAATACGGTTGGGTTAAGCCCCGAGTGCTCATGAGAATACGATCAGGACAATCCACGTGTGCTCACGAGAATACGGTCGTGATAATTCACGTCTGTTCACGAGGATACGGTCGGGATAATCCACGTGACCTCACGAGGATACGGTTGGGTTAATCCATATGGCCAGGATAATCCATGTATGCACACGAGAATACGGCCATGATAACCCACGTGTACTCACAAGGATACGGTTGGGTTAATCCACCTGTGTTCACAAGGATACGATCATGATATTCATCGTGTGCTTACGAAGATACGGTCGGGATAATCCTCGAGTCCTCAAGAGGATATGGCCAGGATAATCCTCGTGACCTCACGAGGATACGGTCGTGACAACCCACGTGTACTCACAAGGATACGGTCGAAATAATCCACGTGTGCCCACATGGATACGGTCGGGAGAATCCACCTGTTTTCACAAGGATACGGTCATGATAATAAACGTGTGCCCGCAACGATACGGTCGGGTGAATCCACGTGACCTCACGAGGATGTGGCCAGGATAAACCACGTGTGCTCATGAAAATACGGGCGTGATAATCCACGTTTGCCCACAAGCATATGGTCGGGATAATTCACGTGACCTCTCGAGAATACGGTTGGGTTAAGCCCCGTGTGCTCATGAGAATACGATCAGGACAATCCACGTGTGCTCACGAGAATACTGTCGTGACAACCCACGTGTACTCAAAAGGATATGGCCAGGATAAGCCACGTGTGCTCACGAGAATACGGTCGTGACAATCCACGTGTACTCACAAGGATACGGTCGTAATAATCCACGTGTGCCCACATGGATAAGGTCGGGATATTCCACGTGACCTCACGAGGATGTGGCCAGGATAATCCACGTGTGCTCATGAAAATACAGGCGTGATAATCCACGTTTGCCCACAAGCATACGGTCGGGATAATTCACGTGACATTTCGAGAATACGGTTGGGTTAAGCCCCGTGTGCTCATGAGAATACGATCAGGACAATCCGCGTATGCTCACGAGAATACGGTCGTGATAATTCACGTCTGTTCACGAGGATACGGTTGGGATAATCCACGTGACCGACGAGGATACGGTAGGGTTATTCCACGTGTGCTCACAAGAATACGGTCGTGATAATCCACGTGTCCTCAAGAGGATATGGCC
Organism: Theocolax elegans; assembly: GCA_026168455.1. NCBI lineage: Eukaryota > Metazoa > Arthropoda > Insecta > Hymenoptera > Cerocephalidae > Theocolax > Theocolax elegans. The sequence goes on along the minus strand of CM047431.1, from coordinate 64,069,268 downwards.
AGGATAATCCATGTATGCACACGAGAATACGGCCATGATAACCCACGTGTACTCACAAGGATACGGTTGGGTTAATCCACCTGTGTTCACAAGGATACGGTCATGATATTCATCGTGTGCTTACGAAGATACGGTCGGGATAATCCTCGTATCCTCAAAAGGATATGGCCAGGATAATCCTTGTGACCTTAAGAGGATACGGTCGTGACAACCCACGTGAACTCACAAGGATACGGTCGTAATAATCCACGTGTACCCACATGGATACGGTGAGGTGAATCCACCTGTGTTCCCAAGGATACGGTCATGATAATAAACGTGTGCTTACAAAGATATGGTCGGGATAATCCACGTGTCCTCAAGAGGATACGTTTGGGTTAAGCCACGTGTGCTAACGAGGATATAGTCGGTAAAATCAACGCGTGCTCACAAGAATACGGTCAGTATAATCCATGTATGCTCACAAGGATACGGACGTAATAATCCACGTGTGCCCACAAGGATACGGTCGGGATAATCCACGTGACCTCACGAGGATATAGCCAGGATAATCCACGTGTGCTCATGAGAATACGATCAGGACAATTCACGTGTGCTCACGAGAATACTGTCGTGACAACCCACGTGTACTCAAAAGGATATGGCCAGGATAAGCCACGTGTGCTCACGAGAATACAGTCGGGATAATTCACGTGATCTCTCGAGGATACGGTTGGGCTAATCCACGTGTGCTCACGAGAATACGGTTGTGATAATTCACGTGTGCTCACGAGAATACGGTCGTGACAATCCACGTGTCCTCAAGAGGATATGGCCAGGATAAGTCACGTGTGCTCACGAGAATACGGTCGTGACAACCCACGTGTACTCACAAGGATGCGGCCGTAATAATCCACGTGTGCCCGCAAGGATGCGGTCGGGTGAATCCACCTGTGTTCACAAGGATACGGTCGGGATAATCCACGTGACCTCACGAGGATGTGGCCAGGATAATCCAGGAGTTCTCACCAGTTTACGGTCGTGACAATCCACGTGTACTCACAAGGATACGGTCGTAATAATCCACGTGTGCCCACAAGGATACGGTCGGGATAATCCATGTTACCTCACGAGGATGTGGCCAGGATAATCCACGTGACCTCACGAGGATACGGTAGGGTTAATCCACGTGTTCTCACGAGAATACGGTCGTGATAATCCACGTGTCCTCAAGAGGATATGGCCAGGATAATCCATGTATGCACACGAGAATACGGCCGTGACAACCCACGTGTACTCACAAGGATTCGGTCGTAATAATCCACCACACACACGCACGCAGACGCAAAAGCACACCCATACACACTCACTCACACACGCACACACACTCACACACAGACACACACGCACACACATACGTACGCGCAAACATACACAATTCAGTGGGTACTCGTCCACCTGGGTAATGATACTTGACCCTGTTCCGACACGATAGATTACAAGCTCTTGTTTCATATTGAAGTGGAAATTGCACTCTCGCAAATCGATTTATGCCCCTGGATAGGGGCTAAGTTTTTGGTATAAGGATTAGAGAGGGATTACACTCACACACATACGTTCCCGTTCGCTTGTATTTCTCGTGGATGCATTGTAAGATATAAAGAAGGTTGGCCTTCTCATATTAAAGGCTCCGATTACGTAGAACAATAAATTATATAATATTTTAGCCGTCTATAATTTTTGTCGGCCTCTTCATATGCCATATTACTAATTTCATAAAAAATACATTGCTAGGTGTTTTCTTTTTGGGGAAGATTAATTTTTACAATCATAGCGACATTTGCACAGGGCACATAATTAGACTTATTAAAAATTTATTTATTGTAAACATTTCTTTTAAATACCTGTAAATTAATTAAATAGTTGCAAAATGCATATACAAAAGCACAAAAATTCTAAATATACGTTTTTTCTTTTAATTTAATACATGAATGAATTTCATGATTTTACAGTTAAAAGATCGTAACTCCAAGTGTTAATTATTTTAATAGGATGTTTTTACAGTTTTATTATTGTCGCCTTTTGTCTTGAATATTTTTAAAACTGAAAATTTCATGTCTTATAAATAATAATTATATTTTGTATTCTTTATTTTTATGACTTTCAGATATCTCCAACAATTTCTAAAATGTCTAGATATCGTCCATACACTGAAAGACATAAACGCCGATTACTAATTATATGGAAGAATTATATGATGAAAGTAATCTGAGTGATAGTTTGTCATTGGATGAAAATAATGATGAATCATTTGAAAAATTACTTAAAGAAACTTCTAATAATTGCTCGTCCATATTAAATTCATTAGGTTACGATAATGTCGAAGAAGAGGATCAATTAAGAATCCGTACCAGTAATTCTTTCGAGGATAATTCAAATTCTTGTGTAGATGAGAATGACCAGTATAATCCTGATTTTATTAATATGTTTTTTGTAAATTGTAATGACAACGATGACGACAATTCAGAACACTCTTTCAATAATGACAATTTTGCTGTCGAGAACGATTCACTTTCTGCAGAACAGATCGAAAATGAAAATTTTATCCAAGATATAAAAGTTTGGTCAGCAAAGTATATTCATACAGTGCCACATACAGCTATAAATAATTTGATGCATATTTTAAGAAAAAATACCTCAGTTCCTTTCCCTAAAGACGCAAGGACACTGTTAAACACACCAAGAACATGTCCAATTTATCCAATGGATAATGGTTTATATTGCCATGTTGGATTAAAAAACGCTCTTCTAAACTTTTTACGTGAATATAAAGAGAGAGGACTAGAAGTCGACACTTTAAAGATAATAATTAATGTTGATGGTGCACCATTGGCTGTATCTTCAGAGAAAGGACTGTGGATCATATTAATCTCTGAAACTATACTTGATCGTGTTGAAGTAGTAGGGATTCATCACGGCGAAGAAAAGCCTGCAAATGCAAATGTATTATTAACATATGTCGTTGGTGAATTAAATGTTTTAATAACTGATGGTATTCAGTACATAGATAAGATCTACGGTGTCCGTTTACACGCTTTAGTATGTGATACCCCTGCTAAGGCCTACGTTCTTAATGTCAAATATCACAACGGATATTATAGCTGCACGAAATGTCAAATTGAAGGAATATATGATAATAAAATGTCTTTTCCCGGTGAGTGTAAGATTATACGAACAGATGAGGGTTTTCGAAGGGGAGATTATAGTGACGACTATCAAAAAACTCCTAAAACAATATTAACCGAAATACCTCATTTCAATTTAGTTAAAGATGTACCCCTAGACTATATGCACTTAGTATGTTTAGGGGTTACGTTAAAACTAATAGTATTGTGGATTAGTGGGCCGAGATCAGTAAAATTAAGTACCGCGGAACGGGATAAAATTTCTAAAGCATTATTAAATATGCGGAAATATATTCCCTCCGATTTCAGTCGAGCTCCAAGATCGTTTAAACACGTTCGCCGGGTATGGAAAGCTCATGAACTTAGGCAATTTTTACTATATACAGGACCTGTAGTTCTTCGTCATATCCTTAAAAAAGATATTTACGAACATTTTTTGCTTCTACACATTGCCATGTCCATTTTAACCAATCAGCTTCTATGTGTATACGATGTCTACTTGAGCTGTGTAGAAAATTTACTAAAACACTTTGTTTTTAGCTTTGGTACAATATATGGAGATTGTAATGTATCATACAATGTACACAATCTGCTGCATATTGTAGATGACGTTCGCAGGTATGGTAACCTGGATAATTTTAGTACATTTAAGTTCGAAAACCAAATCGGTAAAATTAAACAGTTAGTCCGGATGGGAAATCATCCCCTGCAACAAATTCATAGAAGAGTTGCAGAATACCAGCAGAATAGTGATTTAAAGGTTAACAGCCAAGAAGTAGATTATGTTCTAAATAAACCGCGATATGATGGACCAACTACTGCACAAACCATAAATATGCAGCAGTTTCAACGTTTGCGGAGTAAAACATACGAGCTAAATTCAAATGATCCCAAAAATAATTGTATCATTTTAAAAGATAATACAGTAATTGATTGTTTAATTTGTATGATTCCAGTGGTTTGTCGTAGAAGTTAGTAATAGTCTTTAATCTTTTTCCGAGTACGAAAATCGAGTTTTTTTTTTAAAGAAATTGCAACATTCAAGTAGTTAAAGCTGTTAGCAATAACGTAAAACTTTTCCCTTGCAATGAAATAATGGCAAAAGCTTGCAAAATTCCATACAAAGAAAATTTTGTCGTTATTCCTCTAATTCACACCTACAACTTGGGAGGTAAATACGTAATACGTACGAAAATAAAAGTACTCGTTTAATTTAAAATATTTATTCACTCCTCAACAAAATTAACGAAACATTTCATTACGATTTTAAATGACGTAAATTAGAAGATGGATATCTCAGTCAAAATTATCATAAGAGCATCGCAATCCCTACTTACTTGATGATTCTAACTTGAATCTACCTACTTCCCTTTTAATTTGAAAAAAAATGATCCATTACAATTTTTCTTCACAATTTTACGGTGTTTTTGCCAATTTTATACACACACACACACAAACACACACTTACGAATTAGAATTCACACACAAGCGCACCTGCAGCCACACGCACACATATGTACACATGCACGCACACACGCACGCACGCACACATGCACACACACGCACGAACTCACACATGCAGACACACACACGCACCCACACACGAACTCACGCACGCACGCAAGCACGCATTCACGCACGCCCGCATGTACGCACTCATGAACACACACACAAGCACACACAGACACACACACAAGCACACACAGACACACACACGCATGCACGTACACAGACTCGCACGCACACACATACACACACACACACACACACACACACACACACACACACACACACACACACACACACACACACACACACACACACATACACACGCACGCACGCAGACACACATACGCACACTACCGCACGCACGTATAGACACACGCACGCCCGCACGCACGCATACAGACACACACACACGTACAACACAAACGCACACCATTATATGTACACAAACGCCCGAATATGCAATCACGCACATTCAATGTTGTACGCATGCATGCATACACAAACTGCAACATACGCACATGCACAAGCATTACACACCCCCACAGGCACGCGCACACACTCATATACCCTTGCAAGCGTGCATACATATGCACTAATGTTTGCAACATAACTTTGCACGCACGCACACACACACGAGCACAAAAGTCAAATAAAATTTTTATCATGGAATCAAAAAAAATATACACATATGCACATACACACGCACACACGAACTCACACACGCACGCTCGCAAGCATACACGCACGCACGCCCGCATGCACGCATACACGCTCGCACTTTCACTCACACACACACACACACACACACACACACGTAGAACACAAATGCACACCATTATATGTACACAAACGCCCGAATATGTAATCACGCACATACAATGTTCTACGCATGCATGCATACACAAACTGCAACATACGCATATGCACAAGCGTTACACACACCCACAGGCACGCGCACACACTCATATACCCTTGCAAGCGTACATACATATGCACTAATGTTTGCAACACGACTTTGCACGCACGCACACACACACACGAGTACAAAAGTCAAATTAAATTATCATGGAATCAAAAAAAATACACACATTTGTACATACACACGCACACACACCTACGCACGCACGCGCAAACACTCAGGCACCCATGCTAACGCATACCTTGCATTCAAATACGCACACACACAAATTTTGTAGCAATGTCTAAGGTTAAATAAGCTTCTTAAATCCGTATTTTAGATCATTTTATCAAAAATTAAATATATTTTAATATGTTTATTAAAACATACTTGTATTAATAAAAAATTATTATTTTTTATGTTCTTCAATACATAACATTTTGTGGGTGTTATACTTTCTCGCTAGCAGATTATTTTGTTAATTGTAAACATGTTAAATAATAACTGTAAACGAATTTCTAGGCTCGGAAAATTAGGAGCTGTTTTTTCTAAAAATAAAAGCCATGTTCAAGAACCAATTAATTATCCAAGAAGGCCTGGGTTATGGATATGGCATACAAACAAGAAGCATTATTTTATGAAGATTATACGCAAAACTAAATGCTTTTAATAAGCAATTTTTATCGTCCAGAAAATATGCAATTAATATATGCTGCGACAATAAAACAATTAATCTTCATTTAAAATGTTACCAAATCTTCAATATATTAACCTATTATTACATTTTCTTAGTGTATATACAGTATATAGATGTAAATATTTTAAAGTATTTAATTCCAAAAGTTATTGAGTTTATTATGTCTGATAAAGATAATTCAATTGGAAGTACTCTTTTTAAAAGTTAAATATACACAATAGGTAAATGCTACAATTAAATTTTAAATTTTAGTTTAAATTTTGTTACTAACTGAAGATAATTTTATTTTACAGGTATTGCAAAGCAGAAAATAAGATTTAAATATTGTGATATCTAACAAAAAAAACTTCAAAAGATGCACAGAACACCTAACAATTAAACTACGTTAATGAAGGATATACCGATGAAATTATCAAAAGATATTCAACCAAAAATTTTCTAAAATTGTGTATATACAGGAATTGCTTAAATTATAAGAGGTCTTAGAGGACAGATATTTGTTTCACTTGTAGATTTGAAAAACTTTTACCAAAACAAAACAACTATTTCTTTACAATTATTGCAAATCTTGATAGACTTTATTTTATTTTTGTCACACCGAGGAAAATTAGATTCTAAAAATGTATAGTAGAATACCAGTAAACAAAATTGAAAATATATTCTTCTATATTTTATATCAAGTTTAATTTTTTTGTTAAGACTTTGTAAACTACAAAAACGCGATGTTAAAGTGTTAAATTCTTTTTTCTTTGTTGTCTAGGGAAATACTAGGTAAAAAAAATTATTTGTTGTACGACATTGCAATTAAATAAAAAAACTTCAATTCTGAATATTCAATTCTTGTTATAACTCAACAATACTCGCAAATTATATTTTTAATACACTGAGTGCCAAACACGGCTCTTAAATTCAAAAAGAGACTTGTTTCGCTCAGATTATGTTAAAAAATAGTGTACGCTATACAGCTCAACTTTAATCTTAATTTAATGGAAAAACATGCTGTCATCAAATACTTTTATTTAAAAGGTCTTACACCAAAACAAATTAAAAAAGAGATGAATTCAACACCAGGAGATTCCTCCCCGTCATATTCAACTGTTAAACAGCGGGTTTCTGAATTAAAAATGAGCCGTGTAAGCACTTCTGGTGAGCCTCGCTCAGGACGGCCCGTTGAGGTCAGAACTTCAGAAATGATACAGAAAATCTATCAAATAGTGTTGGAAGACCACAGGTTGAAAGTGCATGAGATAGCTGAGACCTGTGTGATGTCACCTGATCGTGTGCGAAATATTTTACACAACCATTTGAGCATGGAAATGCTGTGTGTAAGATGGGTGCCGCGTTTGCTAACGCTCGACCAAAAACTGGTTCGAAAAAACATTTCTCAAATAAATTTTTGCGTCGATTCATAACTATCGATGAGACTTGAGTCTACCACTACGCTGTTGAAAATAAAGAGCAGTCAAAACAGTGGGTTGGAGAAGGGGAACCAACTCCAAAGAAAGCAAAAACAATTTTATCGGCAAACAAGGTTAAGGCTACTGTTTTTTGGGATGCAAAAGGAATTATATACATTGATTACCTTGAAAAGAGTAAGACTATCACTGGTTAGTACTACGCAGCCTTTTGCAATGTTTAAAGAACGATGTGCAAATTAAACGACCTCATTTGGCGAAGAAAAAATTTTTGTTCTATCACGATATAACGCACCAGCGCATTCGTCGACCGCTGCCATATCCAAAATCCACGAATTGAAGTTCGAATTGATGCCGCATGGTCTCTACTCTCCAGACTTAGCCCCCAGCGACTATTACCTGTTTCCTAACCTCAAAATATGGCTTGGCGGTAAAAAATTTAAGAGCAAAGAAGAAATTATAGAATCTGTAAATCAGTATTTTGAGGAGCTTAATGAATCTACCTTTAAAACTGCATCAGTGTTGACGGAGATTATGTTGAAAAATAAAGCAAAAAAGATTTTAAAACATCGCTCTTCTTGGTCAGGCCGGAAACTTTTCACCCCACCCTCGTATATACTCATTCATTTATTGTACGTTTATAAATTATGTATAAATGCATATTTGCTTCAGAAATTTGTTAAAAAAAAATATTGTTATTTTACAATCAATATTTCAATGTAAAAAATAGCTTCTCAAAATCTATATGAGAATAAAAAATATTCCTTCATAAATAAGCAAGCATTTTTTAGTACTTTTTACTTATTAATATCACATTGGCTTTACCTAAAACTTTTCGTACAACATTATAATATGCTTAAATCAATCTGATTCAAGGTGTATACTGCCATAACATTGATATACTTCTACAATCACATTTTTTGCATCCACAATCTAAAATAATGTATTCTCGTTACAAAATATAGTACAAAAATATAAAAACTATTATTATTACAAATGTCCAAAATGTATCTATAACAAATGCAATGGTTTGCCTCCAGGTTGAGCTTCTCCATCATCGTCGCATACATGAATGTAATTGTTATAACTTCCATTAAATATTTTAATCACACGTATGTTGTTAATCACTTAATGAATTCTTATATTTTCTTTTAATTTAGCCAAAACTTTACCAAAAACATAAATAAAAATGTATTAAATCTACTTAAAGATTTATTTTTAATTTTATTCAAATACGTATTCTACAACATTCATTTAATAAATTGTAACAGGGTGTCCTTGAATTTAATTTTTCTATACAGGAATGTTGCACAAATGTCACGACGCTAGCTATGCAACCAAAATGACTAATCACTTTGGAAATGTTTACTAAACATTGCCACAACCTTGGTATAAATTATCATAGTATTTTCCTAAATTCTTCACGAACTACATTAAAATAACCTTATTCCGACGTTTGAACAACTAACCATCATCTTGCAAAACTGTGAAAGAAACGTTGCCGTAACGTAGTGACAACGTCGTGTACATAAAAATTTTAATATGAAAAAAACGTTGATAAAACGTTATACCAACGTTCAGTAAGCGATTACTGAAATAAGCAACATCAGCCAGAAACGTTTGTTAAACGTTGCACTCAATCACCCTCAAATTTTATCAAACTGTTAGCGGACATTTTCCACGTTGATACAACGTTTCTCTAACGTTGCTTCAACTTTCAAAACAACGTTGTTACGTTGCCAAAACAACGTTGCCAAAACGTCGCCAAAACGTTGTGTGCTAGTAGGGAACCGAATATATAGAAAAAATGAACGCCTTATTATTAGAAAATAATACATATATGATGATAAAAAAGAATCCGTTAAAAAAACTACAGTCAGATGTTTATTCTATATTAAAAGACCTTAATGATTGTGATGTGGGTACATCACCGAGGCCTCCTGAAAATAATATATATATATTATTAGCATTAATTATTAAATAGATGCATTATATTAATGAATTGTACTTACCTAGTTGTCCTCTTGAGTTGATGCGAAGGTCTAGTAGGTGGTCCTTGGATCAGCGTGTCCTGGGTTCCCTCGGTGACAGGTACTCCTTGGCACGCTGCATCTGAAAAAGAGAAATATATTAATATGTATATCTATTAAATAATATAATTAAGGGTAAGGACAGGTATTATGAGAAAATATATATATATAGTTTATAAATATTAACAATAATATAAGTAGGGAGATGTAAGGAAAATGATAACGGATGGGTGTGTAGATTATTAAGTGGAAAAAGGAGAAAGAAGAGAATATAAATTAAATATTACAATAAGTAAGTGTTAACAGGGATAAGGAATAGGTGGAATTAGTAATAATAATGTATATATAACCAATTAAATAAATATAAACAGATATTGTTTAGTTGGGGATAAACAAGGTAAGGAGTGTTATGTGTTAAGGAGAAAGAGGATTGTTAGTAGGGAAGTATAGGTTATATAATAAATATAATTAATTATTATAAATAGTTATATTGATAGAAATACTTACGAGTGTATATATAATACTTAGGAGACTCTCTCCGTGAGCGGTTGTTGACATCGGTGTTGTGGAGGGATTCGCCGTGTACTGCGTCGCCTGAGGAGCCTTGTCAGGTGCGTGCGCGCACCTCCGGACGCGCATCACTCCGCGGTAGTACCCGGGTACTACTCCCGCCGGTGGGGATCGCGCACACCCGGGGAAACGGTCGCGAGGCACGTTGTTTACGTGCCGGCCCGCGCTCAGTTGTCGCCATCTTGAATCGATCTAGATTCAAGCGCGCGCACACTGAACACGCGGTCCGCGCTCGTATCGATATGGGGATCGCGCGCATATAGTATAGGGAATTTGGAACGCGGATAGTGAGGGAACATGTGTATAAGAGTACGGAGATAAATGTATATTTGAATTTAGCGCTATTAACTAGAGAATAATTTAGTGATCTATTGAACCAATCAATAGATGACTTTATTATAGAATAAGACTTCCGTATGGGTAAATATAACAGCATATTACGTTATATGACTGTAATTACCTTAAATACGGAAAGTCGAAATACTAGTTGGGACAATGATAACTTATGCAAATTAGTTGTCATTTTTATTTATAGTGGGGTAAATACGGGTAGCTTTATTACACCTGTGACGGATACGGAAGGGTTGGAGAATTATAATATTGCCGTATCCCTCGCAGGTAACGAGAGAGAGAACAGATAGGGATATTAGGAGATTGAGGGAGATGGAAAATCGGGGAAGAAGTTTGGCGTGACTCGGAAAAACGGATCATCGCCATTCTGATTCTACCTACTGAAAAGTACAGTATTGACTCAGTTTTCTTATCCTATCGATCTTCCAGATAGTAGTGTTTTCGGTATATTCTAATCATATTTACCGTACAAAGTATTGTTTTTTTTTTTTCTAAGTCTATCGAAAAAGAGATTTTGGAGTAAATTACAGCAATATCAGATTTTTGGCAGTTTCTTTTACTTTTACTAAGGAGGATTTATTAAGGATTAAGGAGCGATTCTAATAATATTACTTGCCAATAGGGAGAAAATAATCTCGAATATTATTTATTATTTTATTGATTTATTTACATCTTATTGGTGAGTTATTTTAATTATTAAAATAATAATTGATTTATTTAGTGGGGACAATAAGGATAAACTCAGTGCGCGTTTTTTTCTTATTAAATTAAATTATTTATAAAGTAACGTTCTCTCTCTCGTGGTTAGTGGTGCCACGGGATCTATTATTAGATCCCGTAATATAATTATATATATATTTAAATTTTGTTAAGGGTTTTAATATTCGTTACGGGGTTTAATAGTTATCCGGAACTATTATTTTATTCAACGGAACTTCCTCTGGGTGAGTCCACCGGGTAATCAGGACTAATAAATTAATATTTTTTTTCTTTTCGATGATGTTGGGAATCCGGATATAATTTTATTTACATAATATTTTATTTTTGTTATTTAAATTAAAACCAGCATCACATTTGGCGCCCAACGTGTGTTTTTATTGTACATTAAGTGATTAAATTGTTTTCGGTTTGTTTGCAAATTTAACGGTTTTTTTTTGTACATCGGCGGAAGTTGAATTAACGAATATTTTAGGGAGTGTGTTAGAAATTTCTCAGTGGGGTCGAGAGAGAGAAATTTTCGGCGTCGGTTACGCCATTTTGGAAAATTATAAATTCGATTGCTGCCATTTTAACGTTTAACTGGCCGCGTTAAAATTTAATTATTACCGTTTCTAGTGGGAGATAAACTGATATATTATTTTATTTTTATTATTATTGTAATAATTATTGTTGTTGCTGTCTGTTGCTATCACCTATTTTGCAAGCGCTTTTTGTGGGCTGCTGCTATTTTAAAGGTGATTTGTTGATTGTTGAATCAAAGTTAATAAAACTTTTATTCGACAATTTAACAATTTTTGCGGTAGACAGAGACATCGCCTCGTGCCAAATAAAAAAAAAATAGTTGGGAGATAATTATTTATTTTATTTATTGTGTTATTTTCTGATATTTGGGACGTATATAAATTATGATTCATGGTAATTTTGAATATATGTATTGGAATTGACCATTTGTAAAAGCAATCAGGAGTTGGACGTGAGGACACCACAAGGAGATAAATTTCTTTTTTGTTTCACCAGCCATTTTAATAAGGATTTATTTATTTATTTATTGTTTTTTTTTCCATTTTTTTAGGAAGATATAGCAAAACGGTAATCTCCAGAGTAATTTATATTTTTATAATTTATATTTATTTTTATTTGCCAATATTTATTTATATTTATATAGCGAATGTGCATTTTTTTTTGTTGTTTCACTTTGTTCGTGTTTTACAGTGGGGTTTAGGAAAATTTATTTATTTGGCGCGAGGCTTTATCTGGTCAGATCGGACCCGTGCACCGAAGAGTTCCCGTTTAATTCAGTTTACCGGGAAATTAAGACCGCTGGGTTTGATTAAGGGAAATTACAATATTAAAGTCATTTTTATTTTTTTTGTTCGTGTTTTTAAGTTATTCTCTCGGTTGTTTGTAGTATTTTGGCGTTGTTGCTTTTGTCGTATCGGAATTTAGTAAAATGGGTAGTCACAAGGAACGAATGGAAAATATCCTTAAACAGTCTACAGGGGCGAGGGAATTATCTAGAAAGATTTCAAAAATAGACCCGAAACTAATAAAGGAGTTATTGGAAAAACAAGGGTTAAGTACAGTAGGGTCATTTGGGACATTGAAAGATAGGTTATTAAGGGCGGACTGTAGAAAAATAGATGTTAACTTAAACGTACCGTGGTATACGGATGACGAAGGGGAGGGGGAAATACCGACAAGGGCAGATGAAACAGAAGTAGAACAACCCATTAATGAGAATAGTAAGGAAAATAGTGACAAAGGGGAATGTAATAGAAAAGGGAAACAAGTAAAGGAAAGTGAAGACAAAATAATGGAAAGTGTTAGTCAGGAGGTAGTGGAAGTAGGGAAAGAAACTCAGATTAGTGAAAAGAATCAGGAGAAAACGGGTGCGCGTAAGAAATCGAACGGGAAATCAAAGGAAACGGTAACTGCGGAAAAAAGCGAAGTAGTAGGGAGTAACATAGATGTAGGGAGTTTGAGGATATTAGTAACCGACATTATTAGGGAGGTTATGGGTAATCAGTTAGAAAGCGCGTTAATAAAAATAGTAGATGCAAGGTTGCAAAACTTGCAAGCTAGTAAACAGGTAGAAGAGTTAGGTCAACCAGAAAGGGTTGAAACCGAGGGAGATATTAATAATAGTAGAGATTTAGTGGAATATAGTGAATTAAAGAATTCATTAGTAGAAGAATCAAAGCGTAAAGCGACAAATGGTAGTGCGGACGAAGTAGGATCGAGAAAAAGAGAATCTACTCCCAAGCGATGTAATAACTTAGGGCCAAAGAAGTTAGGTTTCTCAAAGGGCGAGTTTTTATACAATAAGGGGAAAAGAATTTATTACGTTGAGGAAACCGACACAGGTAGTAGTTCAGAAGAAGAAATATGCAAAAGTAGGAGAGTCCATAAAGAAAAAAAGATAATGCGTAGACAGGTAGATCAGAATCAGGACAGGGAGTTAGTTGGGACAGATATGAGCGGAAATAGTGATAATGAGGGAGTCTGGGAAACTCCGAGGTCTAATAAGACCAGCCAACGTCAGAGAAGGGTGAATCAGTTGCGCAGTATGCAGTGTGTTAAAATGCTGCAAAACTGGAAAATACACTTTTCTGGCGAAGGTAAGGAGGGTCCGGAGGAGTACTTGGCTCAACTTCAAGATTGCTATGAAGGAACAGCGTATTCTGATACAGAGTTCCTAAGCGCGATTCCTTGTACGCTATCGAAAACCGCGGTTAGGTGGTTTCGATCAGTAAAGGAAAAGATTAAGACGCTTAAAGAGTTTAAACGCGCATTCAGACATAGATTCATGGGGATATTAGATAGAGAGGATATCATGGAAGAATTGCGTAGAAGGACTCAAGCAAAGGGAGAGGATATAGCTAGTTACCTATCGTGTATTAGACTTATAGTAGGGCATTTTAAGAGACCGCCGTCGGAATGTCAGCTGGTTCCATTGATATTTCGTAATCTGTTGCCGGAGTATCGGAAGGCAATGGAAAACGAATATCTCGATAGTTTGGACGATATTGAGAAGTGGGGGAGAAAATACGAACGGAAGAAAGAATTAGACAACCGTTACGTTCCTCCGCCACCTAAGGAAAGGACTTTGATTCCAGAAGCCGCTTACCAAGGGCCGAGAGTAAAGGGTAAGGTGGCTAAGGTGGAAGAAAATGAACAGGGTGTAGTTGGGTCGAAAGACAAGCTGAAGCCGACGAAGGTAGATAAAGGGTCGAGTAAAAGCGCGGTTAAGGCTAAAGTGCAGGTGGATTCGCAGGAGCAGCCAATCACAGCTGCAATGGTTGTGGCCAAGCAGGCACCACCACAAAATGCGAGACCACCGGTACAGCAGCAGACTGGTTGGTCAAGACCACCAGCTGATGGCCAACGGGTTAATTATAACGATCGGAATTTTAATCGTAGGGAATTTCCGTCGAATAGGTGGCAGAATCAACCCGATAGTAGGGATTTTCAGTCGAATAGGTGGCAGAATAGACCAGATAATAGGGAATTTAGGGAGTCGAATAGATTTGTTAGTAATGGAAATAGGGACGAGAATAGAGCTTTTCACGGTCCGTGTTTCGAGTGTCAGAAGGTAGGGTATAGGAGTTCCGAGTGTCCCAATAGGAAGTGCTATTTTTGTAAAAACCGGGTCATAACATACGAAACTGCTCCCTTCGCAAAACTGAGGGGTTAGCATGTCAAGTGTGTAAAACAGTTGGGACGACATTCGACGATTGTCCGAATTGTACACAGTTTAGGGGGATGTTGGGAAACGGCAAATCGGGAGTTCAGAAAGGTCCCCTGACTCTCGAATCACGGCAGTAGGGACCGATAGGGCGTTACCAAGTTACTGTTTCCCAGAGGTAAATTTAGAAGTAAGGGTGGGGGAGAATATTGATAGGATCAATATAGAGGGTGTGTCTCCCAAAGTAAGTGTAGGAAGGTTAGATAGGTCTAAGGGTGCGATTCCAAGATCTAAGGGTAATTTACGGTCGATCAGTAGGGACGATCCAGAAAATGATTCAGGAGTTAGAATAATTGAGGATAGGTTATTAAAGGGAGCAGAGCGAATAGATATTGAATTGTTAGCCAAAAAGGGGAAAGTTGATCGTGGCGGGACTCAAGTTAGCGAAGGAAGGTCACAGGATAATCAAGAGATTAGGGGTTACGATAGACTAAATTTGATTAACAAGGGTGTAGAGTTGCTTTTAGGGGATAATGAGGAAAAAGAAAAAGAAAAGAGTCCAAAGACCTTCCTTGGCAACAAGGAGACACCAGATCGATCAACTGAACCGAAACAAGGTGTATCAGTATCTAACATAGAAAATAGGCATTATTTGAAAGTTGTTTTAGGAGGACAGGAATATAGGGCGTTAATTGATTCTGGTTCCACATTGTCTTTAGTAGGGTCAAGGATAGCTGAACAGTTTAAGGATAGATTAAAGTCCTCTGATGTTGTTATTAAAAATGTCAATGGTGGATTAGTGAGGGCGTTAGGGACGTTAGAAATCAATTTAGAGATTGACGGACATGTAGGGAAAATTAATTGCAGGGCATTGAAAGACTTGGAATCGGATATGATATTAGGGATGGACTTCGGCAAACTTTTTAATTTTGATGATAGGTTAGGACAGGATCAGTGGCGTGTTAGGGAAGGTCCTTGGAGGTCGTATAGTAGTGAGAAAGGGACAAACCATCCTATAATATTCGGGGAATGCGCTGGCATCTCTGAATTACAGGATGAGGAAAGGGACAAAGTGCAAAAATTGGTGCACAATTTGCTTCCAGACATAAACGCCGATCGGTTAGGTATGACCGACCTTACTGAACATTCAATTGATGTTCAGGGAGCTCCTCCAGTCAAACATCGAACACGGCGCATCTCGCCCAAGATGTTGGAGGCAGCTCATGAGGAGGTTAGGAAGATGTTACAGTTGGGAGTTATAGAAAGATCGGCAAGTGACTGGAGCAGTGCACCAGTTTTGGTACGGAAGTCCGACGGATCAATTAGATTTTGTGTGGACTATAGGGACTTGAACTCGGTCATAAAACGGGATGCGTATCCTTTGCCACAAATGGATTCGATTCTGGATAAAATTCGCAAGGCCAAGTATATTAGCAAAATCGACTTGAAGCAGGCGTACTTTCAGGTTAAGATGGCGCCTGCTAGTCGAAAATATACGGCTTTTGCGGTGCCAGGATCGGGTCTATGGCAATTTAAAAGGATGCCATTCGGCTTGACGAATGCGCCCATGACCTTCCAGCGGTTGATCGATGCTATATTCGGTCCGGAATTCGAACCTTTTATTTTCGGATATCTGGGCGATATAATCATCGTCACCGAGTCGTTCGAGGAACACTTGAAATATCTGGATTTGGTATTGAGGAAATTATTAGATGCAGGGTTAACGGTGAATAGGGACAAATGCGAATTTTGTTGTAGTAGGGTGACTTATTTAGGATTTATTTTAGATAGGGACGGACTTAGAACAAATCCAGATAAAGTGTCTCCGGTGGTCAATTATCCAGTACCCAGGACAATCAAGGAATTAAGAAGATTCTTTGGTATGATTGCCTGGTACTCGCGTTTTATTGAGAATGAGGCCGAATTAAAAATACCATTAGTAAGGTTGTTGCATAAGGGACAAGAATGGATATGGGGGGAGGAGCAGCAGGAAGCTTTCGATACACTAAAGAGAGCTTTGACTGTTGCACCCGTTCTTGCTCGCCCTGATTTCAGCAAACCGTTTAAAGTGCAGTGTGATGCAAGTAATTATGCACTGGGAGCGGTGCTGACTCAGGAACAGGAAGACGGGGAGCACCCCATAGTCTACATTAGTAGGGTTTTGTCGGCCGCGGAAAGGAATTATTCCACAACGGAAAAGGAATGTTTGGCGTTAATTTGGGCTATAAAGAAGTTGAGGCCATATTTAGAGGGATATCCATTTACCGCAATCACGGATCATAGTGCGTTGAAATGGTTGCGGAACCTTAAGGAGCCTACTGGTCGTCTCGCTCGGTGGGCTATAGAGATGCAACAATGGGACTTTGAGATAGTCCATAGAAAAGGATCTCTCAATCAAGTCCCAGACGCACTCTCTAGGATGTATCCGGGTGAGGTCGATACAGTGGCTGCTTTTCAGGAGATTAGGGACACTTGGTATTTAAATATGCTCAAGAACGTCGAGCAATTTCCTAACCGTTACCAGCAATGGAGAGTAGAAAACGGTCTATTATATAGGTACCGTAACGATCCATTGTTGGACCCGGTCACAAATAGGGACGAAGATTGGAGATTAGTGGTCCCAGAGGAACAGCGAGAGCGAGTAATAAGGGATGCGCATTGCGAAACCTCGGCGGGTCACTTAGGGGTAGAAAAGACGTATGACAGGGTTATTAGGGACTATTATTGGAGAGGAGTATGGTACGATGTCAATAGATTCGTAGTAGGGTGTGATGTTTGTCAGAGATATAAAGTATCCCAGTTAGGCCCACAAGGATTGCTTAGTAGTAGGGTGATTGAGAGACCTTGGGTAGTGGTGGCAGCGGATATGATGGAGTTTCCACCTAGTAAGAGTCAGTGTAAATACTTGTTAGTTTTTCAGGATTTATTTACTCGGTGGATAGAGTTGAAACCGTTAAGAACCGCGGATGGTAAATCAGTAGCAAAAGCATTTGAGGAATTGATCTTATTTAGGTGGGAGACTCCTGACTATTTGCTTACTGACAATGGTAAAGAGTTTGAGAATAAATTTTTAAATGATGTCTTAGCGGAATATGGGGTTAAACATGTCACCACTCCACCCTACCATCCTCAAGCAAACGCTGTAGAACGGAGCAATCGTACGTTGAAAACTATGATTGCGGCGTTTGTTAAGAACGATCACAGGACCTGGGATCAACACCTTAGTGAATTTAGGCATGCGATAAATACCGCGATTCAATCGTCTTTAAAAGTATCACCCGCATTTCTGAATTATGGGAGACACCCCAGACCTGTTAAAAGTTTACGTAGGGAGGTAGAACCGAGAGAATTAATTCAAAAGGGTGATGAAAAAGCTTGGCCGATAGGGTACAACGGTTAGATATACTAAGAGATATTGTCACCAAGCATATAGAACAGGCGAAGGAAAAAACAAGCTAAGGTATTTAATAAGGGTAGGAGGGACGTCAGATTTTTCCCGGGAGATAGGGTACTTTGTAGGACTCATTATTTGTCTAACGCCGCGAATAGGTTTTCGGCAAAA
>CM047431.1:64029372-64049372 GCA_026168455.1 Theocolax elegans | reverse complement strand
TTAAAATTTACAGTTAACATTTAATATGTCTCTATTATTTTTATTATTTTTATTCTGATTTCATTACACTAAAGTTTGGTAAAAACTTTTATTTATAAATTATAATCGTATTAAAAAAAAAATTAAATTTTTGGTATAAAACCAAAGCACTATAGCAATACCTCCAAGGTGTTGTGTGAAACTGTTTAATTTTTAAGGCGATATAAATAGTTTGCCGCCGTTCGGTATAAGATTTCAGGGTTCTAATATATGCCGCTGTGAATAAAAATTTTTCACTCCCCTTATATGGGCATACATATATATATGTAGTGAGTCCATAGTACATACATAGATACATATATATTTATATATATATATATATATATATATGTGGGGTATTGCACGTGAAGTGGTCCGATCAAAATTTTACAATGAGTAAAATTTTGGGTACACATTCCAAATGTTTTTCAGAATAAAGAAAAAAATTTTTAGGTACTGGAATCTTATTTTGGTTATTCTAACCTCAAAAAGTGGATTTTTACAAGTTTTTTTCAATACCAGCTGGGTTTACCACTATATTTTACCACTATAATTTTTACTATAGAACATTATATGTAACATTCGTTGCTAATTGTGTCTGGAATTTATTCTTCTGGGTTAGAATTTATAATTTCAAAGTGAATGTTATATAAACTACATGTCAATATTCAATTTGAAAAAGTGCAAGGCCGCCACAATTGATTTTTTTATACAAAATCCTAAAAGGAAGCTTGGAGCAATACCTTTCAAATAGTCTGTAGCATTTTTATGGCCTTCAGTTCTGTAAAAAGTTATGATAATTTAAAAAACACGAAATTTTTTTTTAAATTTAAATGGGAATTATCATGTCGTTTTTTGTGAATTTTTTCTCTTTCTTTAAATTATCATAACTTTTTACAGAACTGAAGGCCATAAAAATGGTACAGACTATTTGAAAGGTATTGCTCCAAGCTTTCTTTCAAACTTTTGGATAAAAATCAATTGTAGCGCACTTACACCTTTTTTAAGTTGAATATTGGCATGTATTTTATATAACATTTACATTGAAATTAGAAATTCTAACCCAGAAGTGTGTGTGTGTGTATGTGTGTGCGTGTGTGTGTGTACGTGTTATTTGTTTTTTTCAAGAATAGATAATATATGTATTTTTTCCGTGCGCAAAAAAAAAGTTGTGAACATAACTTGAAAGAATGTGTATTAGCTTACTCATTCTTGAAGAAACTCATAAATGTTTAAACGTATACTCAATAATAATAACGGATCTAAAATTCAATGTAATGCTTAAATACAAATGCAAAATTGTTTGAAGATGAAATAAATATTAATCAAGTATAACATACACTTTTCCAAATATCAATATGATATATACAATGGGTTAAAAATTAAATATATTAATTCTTGCATTTTTAAGATAATTCTATTATAAACAGTATAGGCAAATTCAAATTTTAACAGTGAAAGAAAATTCAAATTTTAACAGTGGCAATATAAAATACGAATTACATTTGAATAGATTTTCAAAAACTATTAATTTAGGAGCATTTAATTTAAATATTTTTTAAATTAATATTTCAAAGTTGTATGGATATATAAGTGTGTAGATAATTTATATTTATATAACACAATATTTTAAATAAACAAGTATGTATTTATTAGAAATAGAAGGATATTTAAGAAATGAATTTGTTTATAAATATCAAAATAAATATTTGGGCTCTGCATAGTAAAAATAAATTGGATATAATTATGGATTAAAACGCAAATTTTGAAAGAGAGTGCAAATTACGAATCACGGGAGAAATGGAAGAAACAGGTTTTTATTTATATAGCGCTATAATTTTATAAATAATTCTTTAAAGCTAATACAAAAATTAATTTAATTAAGAAGAAAGTTTTATTACTATTAAAGTACAAAATATTAATGACATAGAACTTTTGGCGATGATCGTTCGTCATTAAATAAATTAATTTTAGAAAGTGAATTTCTATTTATAACGGTTTAAAATAATCCAAATTTTAATAAGTTGTTAACTAAAATTCTACAATTTAGTAAGTATATGTACTTTACTATTTTTGGTAAGTTAATTTTTCATTAACATTTATAATTATTAAAATATAAATTTAAGCTTTATAAGAATTCATATAGTTTAAAATTTACAGTTAACATTTAATATGTCTTTATTTTTTTTTATTATTTTTATTCTGATTTCATTTCACTAAATTTTGGTAAACTTTTATTTATAAATTATAATATCTATAGCAATACCTCCAAGGTGTTGTATGAATCTGTTTAATTTTTAAGGTGTCCATGGTAGTGAAAAAATAATACAATTTAAAACATTATTTTAAATAAATTAATTACGAAAAACCTTTTCGAAATTAAAAATAGGGGGTTGGCGCGCGAAGCGCGCAGGGGGGCGAAGCCCCCCTAGTATATATATATATATATATATATATATATATATGTGTGTATATTCGGTGAGGAACGAAGGTCCGCCTTGAACGTGGATAGCGGTGTCAAATGGCTGAATAATGCCCTGCTAGACCTGCGGGCGTCGACGTTAGATGTGTATGCGATTGGAGTCCGATGATTTCCAGATGTCGAAGTCGTAGTTCCTTGACTATGGCTCGTAGATGTCAATGATACGTCTTGATCCCCGAATACAAGATCTCTCGTGATTTTTAATGTGTATTACTTTAAAGTCCGAGTAGCAGAGCCACGCCCTCGGATAAAAATCAAAGAGTTGACTAGCAGAGCTTCGCCTTGCGAAAGCTTTAGATGAAAAATTAGGAGTGCCTGTGTCTCTTCTGGGTCCTCTTTATATACCCTAAAATTCTATGCATCTGTCCTTGTCTTACGCTTCGCCTTGTCTTACACCTTGCCTTATATGGAGATTGTGTAAGTAGTTCTCGATTTTTCTGTGCTTGCACCCGATTGGACCGTTAGATGTGCGTAGTTAAAAATTATCGAATCCCATGCATTTTCTGTATCGCTTCGTAGTTAATTCGGAGAATTTGCTGTCCCCCTTTTATTACTGCGACGTTACCCAAAGAACGGCTTAATTTATTACTTCCTTCTAATGCTCGAATTTTCTAGTCGATGTTACCCATTGCCGGCTCTTCTCCGAGCATTGATTTTATAGTGCAGTACAAAAAAACTCTTGCGTAACCCTTCGTTTCGATCTCACTATCGGCGATCCCGCTTGTATGCGTATTGGCTTTGAATAATATCTTCAACTCTACTTATCACTTATCTCTCTACTATCTACTATACTATCTATCTACTTATCACTTTACTTACAACCTCCACCACCGAAAGATAAGTCGAGATTGCCGCATTTGGCATATAAAGCCACAGGCAAATCGGCTAAAATTGCAGCTGTGTGTGCGAAAATTGAGAGCGTGGATGAACAAATTAAGAGTAGAGAAGAAGCTAAGAAACCGAAAAATTCCAAGAAGGGCGGACAGAAGAACAATTTGCAAGACAATGTAAAACCAGAGAAGAGAATCGAAACAGAGAGGGTTGCAGCATTACAGGTAGATATGCCTGTTAGTACTACCATGCAGCCACAAAACACGAATGTGAGTAACAACCAGAATCAGTATAATCGAGGAGTTGTGTCGAGTAACAATACATCGAGACAAAATCCAAGACAAACTGGAGTTGTACAAAACACAATGAAAATCGAGCCTAAGACAAATCAATTTCCCAACAATAATTACGGGCAGAGAACAACACAGTGGAACAATCAAGGCGGAAATTATCCACAGGCTAACAAGCCTCAAGGATTTGTGGGTACGTGCTTTGTCTGTCAAGCTGTTGGGCATCGGGCATCCGAATGTGTGAAGCGGACATGCTTCAGATGCAGGCAACAGGGACACAGCGCAAATCAGTGCCCGAACCCGGGATTTAGCCAAACGCCGAAAGTCGATACAGCACCGGTGCAGTGTCAAGGGTGCGGTCAGCTGGGCTATATGTTGAGAAATTGCCCGAATTGCCGTAACATTGTTAAGATGTTGGGAAACGAATTGGCAGGGGCTCAGGCGAGTTCTCTGAACCCTGCAGACAAGTAGGAACTCAAGCAGTAAATATAGAGGGTGTGAATACGAGTTTTAAAGCGGGTAACGTAGATAATTTGTTAGGAGAGAAGAGTACAGGCGTGTCGTCGAGTCAAGTTGTCAAGCCTATTCCTCGAGTAATTAGTGTTCAGAGTGTGAATTATGATTTTCCTAAACCGGTACAGAGTGAGAAGACTGTTGTGAGTCATAAGATACCGGAGGAGAATATGTCGCGTGGAGCGATTAAAAAGAGAGTAACTAATGAGAATAGTAAGCGAACAAATAATACGTTACCAAGAATTGCTGAGGACATTGAAGAGGCAGAGTTGTCTACCTCTGAATTAATTTCCTGGGCACAAGGACTTAACAAGTTCACGAGTAAAACGAATAAGACAAATAATAATGAGAATGAAACTGGCAGTTTAGTTGTATCGAGTCGTGGTTGTGATCTACGGAGTGTGTCCGTACGTTCAAACCAGGAGGGGGGTGAAACCGTATCTAATACGGTTGAACCTCGAGATACGGTGAACTTAAGTCAAAAATTTGAGAATGTCGAGGCATCCACTATGGAAAATAGAAATTTTCTTCGAGTATCGCTTGGGGGCGAATCATACATGGCATTGTTCGACCCAGGGGCGACTATCTCATTAGTGGGACCTCGCATTGCGAAGAAATTCAAGAATCGTTTGAAAGAAACATCGGCGATGATCAACAGTGTCACTGGGGAAGCTATGAGAGTTCTCGGGACGCTAAAGATTAACCTGGATGTGGATGGTGAGGTAAAATCGTTAACAGCTCGTGCCGTCGAGGGCATTAGCCATGATATGGTGTTAGGAATGGATTTCGGGTTGAATTGGGACATTCAAGTACAGCTGAAAGCGAGACTTTGGAGATCAACAGATAATGGAGCTTGGCATCAGTTTGGACAGACTCAACAAAATGACAGTTTCCAGATCTATGGTGAGTGTGCGGGTATATTCGAGTTGGCAGCCCTACAATTGAGACAGATCGAGGATTTAGTGTCGAGGTTGATTCCAGAGGAACAAGAGATTTTTGGTATGACCAATTTAACCGAACATCATATCGAGGTTGACGATAAAACACCTATAAAACACAATCCAAGGAGAATGTCGCCAATGATGTGGAAAGTTGCGCAAGATGAGGTGGAGAAAATGTATCGAGAACAGGTTATCGAGAGATCTGCGAGTGATTGGTGTAGTGCACCAGTAATCGTAAAGAAGCAGAACGGTAGCTATAGGTTCTGTATCGATTATCGAGATCTCAATAAATGAACGACCAAAGATGCATATCCCATACCGAGTATCGACGGAATACTTGATAAATTGCGTAATGCGAAATATATATCGAAAATATATTTGAAACAAGCATATTTCCAAATTCCCATGGAAGAATCGAGTAAAAAGTATACGGCGTTCGCGGTACCAGGTTCGGGTTTATGGCAGTTCAGAAGAATGCCATTTGGGCTAACGAATGACCCAATGACGTTTCAACGATTAATTGATGCGTTGTTCGGACCTGAGTACGAACCGTATGTCTTTGGTTATTTGGATGACATAATTATCACTACAGATAATTTTGAGGATCATTTAAAATGGCTAGAATTGGTTCTGAAACGCTTGAAAGAGGCAGGACTCACGGTGAATCGAGACAAATGTGAGTTTGGATGTTCGAGAGTACGTTACCTGGGGTATTTGTTGGATCGAGACGGGTTGAGACCTGATCCACAAAGAATACAACCGGTGTTAGACTACCCAGCACCAAAGAACAAGAAAGAATTGAGAAGATTCTTGGGAATGGTTGGGTGGTACACGAGGTTTATCAACAAAGATTCAGAGAAGAAACTGCCCTTATTGAAGCTTATCAGAAATGACCAACCATGGGAATGGAGTGAAGAGCAGCAAGAGGCGTTTGAGACACTGAAAAAGGCGCTGACTCAAGCTCCGGTCTTAGCTAGGCCAGACTTTTCGAGACCTTTTACAGTACAATGTGATGCGAGTAATTATGCGATTGGAGCCGTTCTAACTCAGGAGTTCGAGGACGGAGAACATCCAATCGTATTTGTGAGTAGAACACTACAAGCTGCGGAGAAAAATTATAGTACGACGGAAAAAGAATGCTTAGCGCTGCTGTGGTCAATCAAGAAATTGCGTCCGTATCTAGAAGGTTATCACTTTCGAGCTATAACGGACCACATCGCGTTGAAGTGGTTGCAAAAATTGAGAGAACCAACGGGCAGATTGGCGAGATGGGCTCTGGAAATGCAACAATGGAGTTTTGACATTGTGCATCGTAAAGGGGCAATTCATCATGTGCCAGACGCGCTATCACGAGCATTTGAGATCGAGGATGAGATTGCTGCTTTCGAGGAGATAACCGATGAATGGTATCTTCAACGCCGACGTGACGTAATCGAGAACCCAGTTAAATTCCGACAATGGAGAGTCGAGAATAACCTATTATACAGGTTTAGAAACGATCCATTGTTGGACCCGATCACAAATAGAGAATTCTCATGGAAACTGGTAGTTTCAGTCGAACATCGTGAGCGAGTGATGTCCGATGCTCATCGAGAAGTATAATCGGGACATCTAGGAATCGAGAAAACGTACGATCGAGTGGTTCGAGAGTATTACTGGCCTGGAGTCTGGCATGATGTTCATGAGTATGTTCAGTCGTGTCCAGAATGCCAGTATTACAAGACAGCCCAGACTGGACCCCAAGGATTAATGGGACATCGAATTGTGGAACGTCCATGGTCGGTAGTAGCAGTGGATTTGATGGAGTTCCCTAATAGCAAAAGCCAGTATAAATACCTGATCGTATTTCAGGATTTGTTTACCAAGTGGGTAGAATTAAAACCTGTGAGATCGGCGGATGGTAAAAATGTGGCTAAAGCCTTTGAAGAATTAATTTTATTCCGCTGGGAAACTCCGGATTATCTGTTGACAGATAATGGGAAAGAATTTGATAATAAGTTTTTGGCGGAGATATTGGAAGAATATGGAGTTGTGCGAGTTACTACTCCTCCATACCATCCTCAAGCCAATCCGGTGGAAAGAGCGAATCGTACATTAAAGACGATGATAGCGATGTATGTGGAGTCTGATCATCGTGCTTGGGATCAACATCTGCATGAACTGCGTCACGCGATGAACACGGCTACCCAATCGAGTACTCGAGTTTCTCCGGCGTTTCTAAATTTCGGTCGACAACCATTACCGGTAAAAAGTTTACGGCGGGAAGTTGAACCTCGAGGCCCAAAGTTGAAGTTAGACCCTGAAGTGTGGAAAGATCGTATGAAACGATTAGATGCGTTGAGAGATTTAGTTTTGAAACATGTCGATGAGGCAAGGGCGAAACAAGCGCGAAATTACGATAAGGGTAGGTCGAGTTTCCAATATCAAGTAGGTGACTTAGTCTTACGGAAAGTTCATACATTATCGAACGCGGCTCAAAATTTTTCGGCTAAATTACGTCCTAAATACGACGGTCCATTCGCGATAGTCGAAGTACGATCTCCGTCGGTGTATATCGTCGAGACTAATGATGCGCGACAGAATCCGAAAGTACATATCCGCGAATTAAAACAATACCGACCGCGCCGTAATTGTGTTCCAGTTAGTGATGGAGTCTAAATGTTCTAATCCTGTGATGTCACGGTAAAGAGGGAAGTATTTAGTTGTGTTGTCAGTGAATATCTGAATCGAGTTGTGAATAAAAGAGAGCTAAATTTGTTTAGATGTCAAGAGTTAATGGAATACGTCCCACCAGCTCGAACGCTGAAACAACCGTCCCTGGAGCCTCATACGCGGACGAGTTAGAGGCAATCCAGACGGAGGAGATGGCTCGGTCCAACACCGAGCAGAGCCTGAGTGCGGATGAACGGTGGGCAGCTGGAGTGGGAAGGGGAGCCATTCCCCGAATTCCTCGACGCTCCAGACCATCCAGAAATACTGAGGAAGATCGAGTTACATCCTCTGGTAGGAATAATCATGTCCTAATATCGAGTCCGTACGGTACCGACGAGGATATGGAGGTAGAGCTTCTCCGCACGGAGGCGCTTAGCTCTATGCGGCGTCCACGTGCGGAGGGGCGTAGACGCCCTAGATCACCGTCGACACCGTCCAATACCTTCGAGTGTCAATGGGGGATGGGGGCTAGTGCAGCTGCTGTAAACGAGTTAGAGAAGTTCGTAAGACCATTAGGCATGTCGTGTCGCACCCCCCCCCCCCTCCCTCATATGAAGAAACGATGGAGTTATCCGGACCTCCATCCTATAATAGTACGATCGATCAAACTGGTCCAAGGGATATTGAGGTTATTCTACCGCCTTCTCCAGTAAGGGAACTGACCAGACATATGTCTTCCGTTGCTATAGAGTCCTGGCCGCAGACGTCGGAGAGCTGGGATCTACCGGAGCCACCCAGCAGTGCGACCCGGAGTTCAACAGCAGCTAGAACTCGGGTCGTGGAACCCAGCTCGATGGCGCGAACATCCGGAGGTCCGACGTCGGAGGATTATCCGCGTCTCCGTGGACCTAATGGGAAGCGGAGGCGTTATAATCCGCGCAGACACTTGGAGATCGGGGACTACGTTTCCCCTAATTTGCGTAGTCGTTCCCCATCTCCAGTGTTTGGGCCCCATAACCTGGTACGAACGGGGAAGGAGCCCATCGCCACCTGGCCAGGACCAGAGGAGGTCATCGCGACTACCGAACCACCTACCATCGAGATCCGAAACCCTGAACCAGAGGTTGTCGAGGAGGTCGCCGCGGTAGCTGAGGCAGAGGTAGTGACGCCCACTACCGAACCCATGAAGCTCCGCGGGGTTCTATTTGGCAACCTTACCCCTATTCCTACCGATCCAACGGTTGATCCGCCATCCTGGGTGTGTTTCAACTGTTGGCAGCGGCATCACACCAGGTTCAACTGCTCCCGGCCGTTAAATAAGTTCTGTTACAACTGCGGTCGGAAGGGGGTGAACCTGCGTGATTGCCCACGTTGCTCGGCGGAGCACGCGATTTATTTGGCGAATAAAGAACGTGCCTCCGTCGACAACTCTGCCGACGGGTTGGAACAAGCCCAGGAGGAGCGGCACTCTCGACGCTCAAGATGGGGAGAGACCAATCGAGTGGTGCTCTCCTCAGCCCCAGTGGTTGGGCTTCCAGACCGCGAGCCTGAGTGTCGGGAACCTCGGGATCGCCCCTCTAGGTGGGAGCGACCGGGACCGGCTCCGGCATCGGAGGAAGGTACCACCATTCTGCAAGTATTGCAGCTGGTACAGGGCCTAACTCCGGCAATGCAGGAGGCGGTCTTGCGGGCTCACTTGGATGAGCGAGAACGAGGCCGAGGCGGGTCAGCCCGTCGTTAAGGGAGAAATCCAAAAGGGGGGGTTCTTGGGGGGGTTTTCCTTTTATGTGTCATTGTATCGTGTGTCCTTCGAGTTCGAGTCGAGACGCCAGAGGGTGAGATGAATTTCGAGTGGTGAAAATGATGATGAAGATGAAGATAAGATGAGTTGTAAGTGTTTATTTTATTATTTCTTATATTCTTTCTTTCTTTTCTTTTCCTATAAGCTAATGCGAGTATAAATTTTGAAAGAGTGTGGTGAGGATGCACTAGGGAGAATATTATTGTATATAAGCGAATGATTAAGGTATTAGGATTGTAAGATTTTATTGTTTAAATAAATAGGTAGTGTAAGAGACGTTAAGAATCCACTTAGTTTGGGGTAGGTAGGTAATCCAGCGGCTACCTTCAGGAAGGTATGCCGGCTTAGGAGGGGGGTGTTTGTGACGTTGTCACAATTAAAATAAAATAAATGCGTCATATATGTATGTGTATACGCTACAGCACATACACATGCATATATGACTATTGTTCAAATAAAAATAAATAAGCGATTATTAATAACGTAAGCCAATAAAAGAGTATGAAAATATCGAATATGATCACGTTCACACACATACAACGGGAATACATACCGACGGCATAACAGCTGATAACGCACGTGAGCGCGTACGAGTTACTTTGTACGTACGCGCATCTTCGGCAACCGGGACATACATACACCCACACATACACCTATACTAAAATAAACCTGAACGCGAGAAAATAGGTGATCGCGGTGAAGACGTACACCGGGTATTGTCGACACGAGGGGTAGGGGGGGAGCGGAGTAACGCACGCGATCGCTCTCTCCCGAATAATGAGTACGCGCAACATGCTCGCGCCGCTATCAGAGTGGGGAGCAAGATATAGTCGAGAGAGAGAGTATCGAGGTATACTAAATATATAAGTATGTCTATATATATATAGCGTTCTATCTCTCGCACTCATTGGAGTATATGAGTAATTGATATTGCGATTTATAGTTGAATTTTCTCGAGTATTTAAATTAATGTTTTTATGTTGCATGAATTATATGTTGATTTATATATATTACTGATGAAATCTATTATTTTATTATGTATTTTTGGTGTTATTTTGGTGACATTTTTGGTGTTATAATTTGGTGTTTTTCGAGTATAATGAGATTAAGATATTTCGAGTCCGACAATTTGATTTCGAGTGTCGCGCCATATAAGTGATTTTTCATGAGGACAATTATCCTCGCGCAGGTTCGCGCATCCTGAAATAAAACCAATCAAATTGTCGAGAGAATTTTCCACGAATAATATCGAGTTTCAGCCAACATATCCAATGATCTAGAATCAGGTGATCTCAGAAAAGTTCGTTACGGGGGGTGGATCATCCTTCGATCGCGTCCTTTCCTTCTTGTTGTCCCAACCTTGGTTGAGTATAGAGGTGTTTAAGGAAAGTAATAGATATTGAGAGAGAGAGTACTGAGTTTTGAGAAAGAGTAGTAGCCATTTTTGAGGAATTATCCGATACGATTGAATTAATCATTGTGAGTCCAGGATAATAAGGACTTAAAATATTTTAATGTGGACCATTAAACGGAGAATAATAATTAATATTGGAAGTGGATTCTAGATGGAATATTGGTGAGATCGTTGAATATTTAATTTATTTTACAGCTTGGAGAATCATATGGATAGCGGATATAATTGTAATTGCGTATTTTTTCTCGAGTCATATTTTTTATTTACAGGTGTAGTTCAATAAATTGAGTAAGGTAGCAGATCCGATAGTTGAGAGTATCGGCAACGAACTTTTTCTTTCAGCTCGAGTATAAATTCATCATTTATTGAGAATCGAGTTAGTGTCGATTTTTGGCGCGAAAATTTCCCTATTTAGGTGTGTGTGTGAGAGAGATCGTGTGTGTGACCGCGTCGCGTTTTCTTTCCTTTTATCTGTTGAATAATTGTTATTAAA
Organism: Theocolax elegans; assembly: GCA_026168455.1. NCBI lineage: Eukaryota > Metazoa > Arthropoda > Insecta > Hymenoptera > Cerocephalidae > Theocolax > Theocolax elegans. The sequence continues at coordinate 64,037,937 of CM047431.1, read as the reverse complement.
TGAAATTAAATTAAGAAATTTGTATTGCGTTGTATGTTTTAGATCGAGATCGCGATCAATGACTATTAGGATATTATTTTTATAATTAATTTGTTAATAAATTGAATTTTACATTGTAATTATAAAGTGTTTAATTATTGGTAATTGCTCCTCGTGTTGTAAGTGTTGTTTGTGTTGTCGAGATAAGAAAAAAAAACTATTAAACTATCATTGCTGATTCGACGTGGGTTTCGCCATTTTTCTGACCCCCCTTTACAGAGTGCGGAAATCTCAAGCCGAGGTGAGGCTTTTAATTATAATCGATTGAGGTAACAAGAAAGATTAAAAGTATTAGCGTGCGGATAGATTTTATAATTTGATAGTTTAAATAAAATCGACCCGTCACAATCTTTTTACTAAAATAATTGTAAATCGGCTAGTCGATGATAAGAAATGCACCTGAACAGAGATTTATATAAAGAAACATATTTAAAATTATATAAGTTAGACATGGCAACCAATTACAAGCTCTAAATATATGGCAGCCAGCTCTATGATTCTTGAAAATAGTAAAAAAAAAATATAAACGTGATTGTATATAACATGAGATATGTATATAATTTTCAATGTATAAAACTACAATGCATTTTACTTTTCGGAAAGCATTGGTGGCGCCATCTCTCGCAACAAATTTTATATTATATTTTAACTAACTTCCACACTGCAAAAGTATATTTATTATTAAGATTAAGTAATTATACTTATTAACTAAATTTATGCTTCATAAAAATAATTTGAACAATAATTTTTTGATGGCATTTGTTAAGACATGTCGTGAACCCGCCAATTCTCAAAAATCTTTGTGGAGTGGGGGAAGGTAATAGTAGATTTCTTTATTGCTTTTTTTATTTTTTTCAAAAAGTAAGAACGTCAAGCCCTCACATAAATTGTGGTGATAGTTTAGCTAAATTTTCGTTAAATTTTATATGTATTAAGGGTACGATGTTTGAGTTCAAAATTTTCAAACCAAAGTATCATATAAAAAATATATATTTTTACTGATTCAAAATTTATTTAGAGCTTCCTCATAAAAAACTGAAGGGCTTGTCGTTCGCACTTTTTCAAAATAAAACCTTAATTCTTATTTAAAAAATAAAAAGTCCAAATTACCGACTATACCGGTAAGGTAGGTATTTTCAGGAGCATACGACATTCCCTTAACGGGTGAAGATTATACACAAAATTATTACCTGAAGGAAGTAGTAGCAGCGATGTCCAGGCGGAGAGGATATCAGCATGCAGCAGGCTACCAGCTGAGCTGAGCCACATATAGGCGCGCGACCGCGGCATGCTCAGTTCACCGAGACCGAGCTATGCGCATGCGCGCATGTAGAAATTTGATAATTAATTAATAAAGAAAATAAACCTGTATGCACACTAATAAGAAAAAAGGTGCCTTCGTTTATTAATAACCTAACTATGTGGTGATTTATAAATTAAAAGGTTATTGCGTTTTCGAGAAAAGTCTTACCAATAATATAAATACATTCCACATCGTTGACATTAGAAGATTACACTTACACATGGTGGTACGTCCGAGACATCGAAGCTGCGCGCGAACGTACCACGATGTCCTCGGCATAGACATTTACTATATTTCAATTGATATTTGAATTGAATTTTCGGGAATCGGTACACTGCTACAGTAGCATTCTATTACCCGTTATCTACGACTTTATTTTATTAATTGAAACGATATATTTTTAACAACAATATTATTTATTTATTTAATTATTTATAATTAAAACTGTTTGTATACCAACCGGGGCTGTAGTGAAAGCATCTAATTACATCTCCAAGTAATTTTTTTCAAAAAAACTAATATTTGTAACACAATTGAGGTTTTAATACACATGGTGGTACGTCCGAGACATCGAAGCTGCGTGCGTACATACCACGATGTCAACGCCCAGCGAGTTCCACACGCAATCTATGATAATTAATTAATAAAAATTTAAAGCTGAAGGCAAAAAAATAAGAGAAGAGGCCCCTTTGTTTATTAATAACCTAACTATATGCTGAATTTCAGATAAAAATGTCGTTGCGTTTTCGAGAAAAGTCTGATAAAAAATATAAAGACTTTCCACCTCGTTGAGGTTAAGTTACCACTTGTACATGGTGTTACGTCCAACATATCGAAGGCGCGCGCGAACATAGTTCGATGATCAACGCCCTGTGACGTTTCTAAAATTCTAACGATTTTTAAATTTGTGTTTTTGTATCGCTACAACGCTACCTTCACAGTCAATAATCAATTATCAATGCTTTCTTTTAAAATATCGTCATAAAAATTATGTTTTTAACAATCAATTTTAATGATAACAATTTTAAATTGTAAGCAATGTGTTCTTTGAGGGGCACCGTACCTAGCACCACCTGACGTAACTATTTGAAGTAGAAAAAAATAATGAATTGGTCACGTTTACTTCATATTTTTGGTAAGACTTTCAGTCTGAAACTTTGCACAGAGATGCATCTTTTGCAAATGTAGGCGCCCGTTCTCATATTTTTGCAACTGGTGCTTTTGCTTATAAATAATTAATGGATTATTAGATTTTCTCGGTCGGTAAGGTTGGGAGAATAAATGTTGAGCATGGAACCCCCTTAACGCGATTTTTATGTGCGAATATAATACATTTTTACCGCAATGGAGACATGTCTGTTGTGATTTCGTAACTATTGCCTTATGTTACGACAGAGGATTAAATATTATATAAAATCAATTATTGTGATTCGGACTGCGTGTCAAAAGAACATTTTAGATAAAATTGAATGATGAAGGCTTAATTTAAATTTTGACAAACGAAAATAACGCTTCAAATTTAGTCACATTTGATTTCCTAGAACTAATTATTCGATTACCTTTCGCATTAATGTAATTAAAAAGATGAATGACTAAAGCAATTAAATACACATATATATTAAAAGAAATTCATTAACTATATTTAATTAAATATGTAACTCTATAAATAATTATTTATTTCTATCATTCTTATATTGTCAAAATAACTTGCTACTATATAACAACATTGTTAATTGAAATCGTATTTTGCTCACCAACGGTACAATTTAAATGTATCTGAGTCTAGCTTTGGCGCTAGTGAGGCATCGATAAGCCTTACGAGAGATCTCTCGCTCTCTCGCCGCCTGCCCGTCGTACCGTTAACATCGGGCTACTGTACGCGCAACCGTCTTTCCGACGACGACTGTGTTGTACGCATCCACGATCACTGACTACTTATTATACCGACGTGTGAATTTATTTCGCTAAACAATAAATTAGCCTTTCTCTTTTATACGTTGTGTTACTGATTTATAACCTAAACTCAACAAACATAAATTAATATATTTAAACAAAATCGTCTATATATTTCATCTTTTCGTTGAGGATACCAGAAAAAAATTTGTCTGAATTAAGAACTAAATATTAGTTTACACGAGGCTGATTCTTTTTATAATATTAAAACAGTGAAATACTTGAATTAATTCTTTTTAACAGCACTGTATTATCATATAATGATAATACACATTTTCTTATAATAACCTACCATTAACTTTCCTTTGGCAATTATGTCAATACAGTATACTAACAAGTTTTCTGCAATTATCAACCAAATAATTAAAAAATCAACCAAAATCTACATTTTACAAAATAATGAAAGCCTTTAATATAAATATAAAATTTATAGCGACATTACGGGATTTTCTTTAATTCAGTGAATATATTAATTTCAACCTACGTCCAATATATTTATCCGTTAAAATGTGGATATGTTTGACGATTTGCAGTAAAATAAAAATTTACTTTTTAAACATACAAGGAGAAAGAAATATTAACAATCTTTAAAAAAGATGCGGATGATTACTTAACATTTTATTAAATTTACATCACGGTAAAGTAATGTTAAACACTTTAATTAAAATTTTTAACTTTAAATTAATTAATTAGTTAATTTATTAATTAATTTTAATTGTTAACCACAAAAATCTCAATTATTTTTTTACAAAAAATTGGTGCTCCTTCCCACCGCTAGATGGAGCCGAATATCTCTCTAAACTCGGTGAGGTGATTGTCGTCTTTCTTCTATATGTATAGCCACATAACGTCTTGTTGGCGTCGCAGTTCACCTTGCGACATGCGTCTAAGGTATGATCTCCAGTTCCTTACTGAGGAGTCCAAACTGTAGAACGAGAATGAAACGCCTTTAATATTAGTATGATTAGAATTTATCGATCTTCCCAAGTCAGAGGTGAAGGTAAAAAAAGAAAATTTTAACATATTTTTCTTTTTTTGTAACGTTTCGGTAGACAATGCTACCCTCTTCAAACTGTGTAAAATTTATTAATTTTGATTAGTACATCTCAGAATATAATGCAAACCGGGAACGTAAATAAAAAAGATGTGAAAAAAAATATAACTTCTAATATCAATATCGTACAATGTTTACAATATTATTTCGCCGCAAGTCGATTTAAATTTTCGCTTCTTTTTCCTCGTCAAACGTCAAACAGATGATGCATGATCAAGGTTGTGTACAGTACGTTTGGTTACAAATAAATTGAAAGATTTTTCATTCTATATATAATTTGCGAATACTGTTTATTTAATTTAATTGAGTCTTCTTGTTTGTTTATTGAATGTTTTTGTAAATTTATGTGCACCATTTCAGATGCAATTCTTTTTCCATAATTCAGTTTTTTATCTAAAATCTTAAAATTTTACCAATCAAAATCGTGTTGGTTATTTTGTACGTGTTGAAAGATCATAGAATTTTTGTTATTTCTATGTTCATTTATTCGGGTAATTATTTGTCTTTTGGTTTGTCCTACTTTATTTGTGCTGGTAATCGTTCTTAAACTATCCCATACGGTACGCCTTACTTGAGTTGTGAGGAATGTTCTTTGTCTTGTGGAGATCAATAAATTCATTTATCATATAATTTATAGTATAAACAAGTAATAAATTCACGAATTTTCTAATAGTTGGAAAAATTCAAATTTTAAAATTATATGGCATTAGATCACAAAAATGCCTTATGTGACAATGTTCTGATAATTAAGACATTAGTTCTATATAAGTGCGTTAGGGGGCTACCTGTTAATATGTGGCACTTATTAAAGGTTGCTTTCGGTAGGGCATATATACCTCATGTCTTCCTCGTCGGTATAGAGCTGGTTTTCAAAAACTTTTATATCTTTCATCTGTATCTAGAGACGAGATGCCTGGACTCTACTGATGAATCTACCAGGCATGCTCAGGGCGAAATACAATAAATTTTCTTTTCTTTTCTTATTTTTTCCGTCTTTTTGAGTTTTTATTAATTTTATACTACAATCAATTAAATTTTATATTTTTTTTTGAGTTAGCTAGTCTTTTTTCAAACACTCATCCTGTGAGGTTTCTAAAGTGTCTGGTATTAATACAGTCCGCCTTACTTGAGTTGTGAGGAATGTTCTTTGGCTTGTGGAGATCAATAAATTCATTTATCGTATAAAAAAAAATTATTATTTTAATGCACTCTGCAAAAGAAATATTTAAATACACTCCGTAATTTAAAAAAAAATTTATATACTTCGTACGTTTATGCAAAAATATACACCTGCTATAAGGAAAAGAAAACAGGAAAAAAGAAAAAATAGTATATTACGATACATGGCCAGAAAGTTGGATTTCCTGGCCTGCGTGATATGACGGCCGAGGCGAAGCCGAGGTCGTCATAAAACGCAGGCCAGGGCATCCAAAATTCTGGCCGAGTGTCGTATACTATTTTTCTTCATCCCAGTCCGAAAGTATACAATAATATAATTAATATTAATTATTAAATAATCATTTACGACGAACAGAAAATACCACCCGATCTTACAGTATTTGTCTGCTACGTTTTCCGTAGCCAATTTCAGAGCAAGCTTCGGGTAACCTCGCATTACGCGACACGTGAGACGTTATATTCGATTCATGCTGTATTTTTGATGCCCGCCCGACATTTGCAAAACCGAGGCGAAGCCGAGGTTTTTGCTGGTCGGGGGCGGGCATCAAAATATAACAAACATACACGTAAGCATGTATAAATTTATTGTAAAATCGTATTACTTTAGCAGCGGGTTTAATGCAAAGTTGCGATAAACAGCGTGCATAGAAGAAGTCGACTTTACATTAATAAAATTTACATTTGTAGTTAAATATCAATTGCACTGTTAAAATTTGAACATAAAAAAATGAAACATATTTCTTTCACTTGTATTTACATTACCGATATTAAATCAATATTAAATTGATAGAGTGGAATTTAAAAATGACACGAAATAGATAGAATGAACACAGTCAATATAAGTATTCTACATATACTCTCGCTCTCTCTTTCTATCTATCGTTTTATTAAACAAAACAATTATACAAGATATTTATAAGGCAACATTAAAATACAATTTACATTTGAAAACCATAAGTGCTTGTAGTAAATCGATTAATAAATTTTAAATAATTTAGCAATGTTTACTTGAGAGGTTAAGCACTGTACATGTTATATTGGGAACTTTGCGGCCGTTGCTACAGCCGTTGCTATGCATCGAGGCTGCGAAAATCTGTGAGCCAATCAGAGCGCGCGAGACTCCAGCCGGCCGCAAAAGTCGCTCTTCCCGTATCCATATGCGGCCGGGAAACACGTACTTTCGGCGGGGGGATGAAGAAAAAATTTTTTAAAGCTGTTAATTAAGCTAAATATTGGCAATAGGTTTATTTTTAGGTTAAGTGCAAAAATAAAAGAAAATATATATAGCTGGTCTTACCGCTCTATTTGCGGAATCATTTCTAACTAATCTTAACCATGGTCTATGATGGCGAAAAGGTAATCTTAACACTCCCTCATTATTAGCTGTTAAATCTAAGATAACATGATTACGAGCAAGTGCACTCTGCAACTAACAATTATTTTTCCACAATGGAATTTGTTGGCATTAACTACAATACGCAATTCCACATCAAATCTTCCATAGATAAAACTTTGAAAAGGCAACATGGCTGGTACATCACTATTAATATATAAACTCTCAGGTAAAGAGTAATATGCTAAGGATACACCTGCTCCCTGATCTATCTGTACTTTAAATTATTCCAAAGAAACCCACCGATCCATCAAAGTAGGAAATCTACTTACCGGTTCTGATGAGGCCACCTTTAAAACATTACTCAATCTCTCATCACTCACACATACACTCTCATCCTTATCTCGTGTTATAATAGTGTTATGTGCTTTTGTACTCTCTTGAGCTATTATGCCTTGATCTGTCTCCATATGGAAACGAGGAATAATAGGTACTTTCATCCATCTTCCATGCCAATGTTGTTGCCAAAAATGTAAAAGCCATGATACTTCCTCTAGATATTCATCTCGTCCATTACCATATGATTCACTCTGCTCACATTCTTTCGAATGAACCATCTGTACTGTAGGTATTATACTTATCAAATTCTTAAATAGTTTCCAACAGCAAAAGTTACTCGCCTCTCTCTTCGATGCGTTTGAACCTAAAGCTAAAATCTCTAAAATTCCCTCTCTAGTCGACCACCTAATCGTTCTACTAATTTCGAAATAGGACTCCCTATCTCTGAATTTGGCGAAATTTTTCTGAGTATTCGCCTCAAACATATTACAGCTAGACATAAGCCAACTATTAAATATACTAGTGTAATTATATTGAGAGTCATACTCTTTATCAAGCGCCCTATTGTACATAACGAGCTATACCATATAGCGCTTGGAAGCAGATGGCCTTGGTGGGGTAGATGTAAGCGTCTCCTTCGGATCCTGAAACCCAAGCTCCAAGGGGATTTCTGTAAGAGTAACCTCCTCCTCGCTGGCTTCCAGATCCCGACGAGAAATCGCTTTCATTGCCACTAGACATAATTGTAAACACACTACAAAAGCCGTGCTATCAGTTAAGAATGGCGAAGCCAATTACCAGTAACCTAAAAGAATACAATACAATTACAACGTTAGCTATCAGAAGGAGCAGGCAAAGCCCATTTACCTGTGACCTTCTGCTGCACTCGTAATAACTCACGTATCACTCTGCTGCTGTAAAATAATATCTCATGTATTAAGTCTAAAAATGATGTGTTAATAGAAATTTCAGTGAGAAGACTGGTTAAGGTCCTCGGTGGTGAAATCGGCCCCAGACATGCTAGTGTTCCCGGAGTTTGCCGGATCCTTCCTTTTCTATAATTAAAATTTCGATATTAAATGCAATTTTAAATATTATAAATAAAATATATTTATAGAAATAATTTTATTGTGTAATTTTATTTTTGCGCGTTTCGTATAGTTACCTAACGGCAGTTGCGCAAAACGCGCAAAAGTTATATTAAATTGTCAAAATGTAAGTCAATATCTAAAATCACAATAAAATTATTTCTTTAAATTCTAATCTCATAATTAACGAATAACACTATTCATAGATTTTAAACACAACACGACAGATACCCGCACTTATCCTATATAGAATAAATATTAATAAATTACCATATCC
>CM047431.1:63963917-64029272 GCA_026168455.1 Theocolax elegans | reverse complement strand
ATATACCGGCTAAGAAGTCCAAATTTTCAATTTTTTAGATTTCGTGCCATAGCCGGGTGTATTCAATTCACATGCATTTTTACACGTATAAACACGTATAAACTGGGTTAGAATCCAAATTTTCAAATTTTTGGATTCGTGCCATAGCCCGGGGGATTGAATTTAAATACATTTTACACGTACAAACACGTTAAGCAAACTAAGAAGTTCAAATTTTTCAAATTTTTAGATTACGTGCCATAGCGGGTGTATTCAATTCACATGCAATTTTACACGTATCAACACGTATAAACAGGCTAAGAAGTCCAAATTTTCAAATTTTTAGATTTCGTGCCATTGCCGGGGGATTGAATTCACATGCATTTTTACACGTATAAACACGTATATACCGGCTAAGAAGTTCAAATTTTCAAATTTTTAGATTTCGTTCCATAGCCGGGGGGATAGAAATCACATCATTTTTACACATATAAACGTATAACCGGCTAGAATCCAAATTTTCAAATTTTTTAGATTTCGTTTCATAGCCGGGGGATTGATTTTAAATACATTTTTACACGTACAAACACGTTTAAACAAACTAAGAAGTTCAAATTTTTAAAATTTTATTACGTGCCATAGCCGGGGGGATGAATCTAATGAAATTTTACACGTATAAACACGTATAAACGGGCTAAGAAGTCCAATTTTGAAATTTTTAGATTTCGTTCCATAGCCGATTTTGGGAATGACCATAACGAGATGGCTATCTCTACTGCAGTGCATCGAAAGACTTCTCCAGCAATGGGAGCCTCTCCGTACTTTCTCCGATCAGTTAAAAACAAAAGGAGACAAAGTAGCGGAACTAGTTTATAATGCCCTGACTAACATGCAGATCCACTGCTTTTGTTTTCTGATACGTTGTATAGCAGACAAAATTAATAGGTTGAATAAGTTTTTTAAAATAAAGGAGTCGTAATTCCAGATGCACAATTGGCAGTCGAGCGTACCTTTAAGAGTATTGTATCAACATTTTTAAACAGGAACTATGTCAACAGAACTCCTGCAGACATGATTAATATTTTTGATCCTGCTCATTACTTAAAATATGTGGATTTCGAATTAGGAGACGAAATTCGAATGCATTTATTAATTTATGGACACAGCATGCAGGAGTTTTGCCACAAAGCATTTAGTTTTATTGTCGCCATTGCATTACAAATGCGAGAAAGATTTCACAATTTTAATTACCAGTTTTTCAAAGTGACACAATGCTTGCGTCCGAACAATGCTTATCCGCAGAATTTCGCAAAGAAAATCCACAAATTTTTGTTCAACTGACAGAACATTTTTATAAATTAATTGGTTCCGAAGAAGATTTGTGGAAGTTAACATTCAGTGGGAAAAGATTGTAGAAATTGATTATTGCAAACAACTTCAGCGTCAACAATTTCTTGATGTAAGTGCGGAGGAATTTTGGTTCCAAATTTATACGGCGCACCATGCAGAAAGGGAGTATACATTAATAGGATCATTAGCATTAACAATTTTATCGACTCCGCATGCTAATGCTGATCCTGAAAGGTTATTTAGTCGCCAAAATATGTGCAAAACTCGATATCGAAATCACATGAGCACTGAAACGGTTGACGGTTGCTTGATGGTTCAGGAAGCATACAACTATTATGCAAATAATCATTCTTTTGAACTGACGGAGTTAATGATTAAATTAGCTTCTAATTGTAAATATTACAAGCTGCAAAAGCTAAAGGTAAAGTACATTACCCAAAAATCATTTTTTTTTAAAATAAATTTATAATAAAATCTATTTATTATATTATTTTCAGAACAAAAAAAAAGAAATGGCATCGGGACATTTATAAGCATGTTCATACTTATTTATTAAATTATATATGTATAAAGTTTAATAATGTTTTTGAATTATTTATGAAATGCACAAATTTTAATAAAATAAGTATATAATTATTATATAAATTATGACAGTGACCAATTTATATAATTAAGGTGCATTAATATTGTTGAAATTTCAATACTTTCTTATGAAATTAGTCGATAATTTTATCTGTTTATTTAAATAAATAATTGATTTTTTAAAATAATTTAGAATTTAATATACAGCTCCAAGACCTTCCTGTACAAAAGTGATTATTTATATAACCATTTTATTTAACGCATCGTACGAGTCAATATTCGGTAAGTGTAAGGCTTTTTATATTGTGCGGAATGTAAATCACCAGCAGTAAAAGGATATGTCATTTTACAGTACCGTACATAATGTTAGATGGGTAAATAAATGTTTAATATATATTGCTAATATTATTGCTTTTTTAATTATATTGTATGTATCTTTCAGTTGGAAGTACGCAAAAAACTATTTTTAAGCAATAAATAATTAGAAATAATTCATTTTTTTACAATAACTTTATTTCTTTTGATTTTATACTAATTATCCAATTAAGAAAAAAATTAATAAAAAACATTTTTTAAGCGTCATTTTTGGAATTTTTGAATTTCGCGCCGGGGCGATGCCGCTTTTGAACACGCTGGGTTGATCGGTACGTGCTCAGCGCCACCAACCGTCCAGTTACTAATTTCTTAAAGAGCGCGTGTGTTTAAAATTTAACATGTTTGAAGGCATGGCGTTCAGGATTTTATCAAAAATTCATGCTTCTGTTTAGAAAAAAATATTAAAAATGACTATTTTCAGAGTCCAACATCCCCTTAAATCAGATAATCGATTAAGTTAACAAATCTTAAAAGTAGGATAGCAACTAGCAGTGTATCGACAAACTGATATTTTCTTGGCTATATCGATACACCGATGTATTACTATGTAATATGTCGATACAAAATATCGATACTGACCGTTCGATACTTCGATATTTGTATGTATCGATACAGTATCGCCCATCCCTACTCGCTAATACAATGTTAAATTTATTCTCATCTAAGTTTTTCAAAATGTGTTAAGCACTGCCAACCGGTGTTGGTTAAATCCAATCTGTGGCCGATCAGTGAGACGTCTGGAGGACCCGCGATCGCCACTTCACCCAGGAAGTTGATTGTGATCGAATCGAACCCTGGGCTGACCTATGCTCCCTAGGACCGCGACACGACAGCAACTGACGCCAGTCTAAAGCTCGATTGAGCGAATAGTTTAAGTTATAATATTGTAAGATATAGATGATCATCTATTATTAAGCTTCCACTGAATGGTATATTTATATATTATTGTTGTATTTACTGGTAATCAATTATTTTAATTCCACTTATCACTTGATAAACCATAATTCATTCGAGTCACTATAACTTTAATATCAAGTTTTTTCCCCACTTCAGCTGGGGTTTTTTAATGCAAATATTTGCTTCTTCTCTTTAAAGTAACGTAAATAAATTATCTTTCGTCTTAACTTTAATCTGTGTATATCTTATTTGTAGATTACTAGTAAGATCACCCATTCCCTTTCCTACTCACGGCTTATTTAGCCTTCTAAACAAACATGGTGCCCCGCGGTGAGGAATGAGTGGTCGTATACAGTTAATAAAAATATAGAAATTTTATTTTTAAAGAAATTTAAACTATAAGTGGAAGCTTGGTACTATTAATAAATAATTTTGTAATAGCTATTATCGGAAACTAATTCTTAAAATGCAAAATTTTATTAGCGTATATCGTGTATCGCGTTATTAATTAAATTTATCATTAATAGTTATTCGTGAAACATTTAATCATTACGAATCAAAAGCCACTGTAATTTAATAAGAAAAAATTATTATTTCTATAATCGATTTAATTCTACCCTCGTGCATTATATCGAGTAATTTAACTGATTGTAACTTTTTTTGGAATATTAATTTCGTATTTCACTGGAAATTTACTTATTGCATAGAAAAATAATCTGTATATATTGAATCAGTATTGTAATTAATTAATTGCGAATAATGGCTCCTTTAGTATTGAAGAAACTTATTGCTCTACAAACTGCACGCATATCGGAACTCGAACTATTAAGTAGTCGTTTACGAGAAAGAGAGCGCGACTCATTTACTTTAACCTTCGTTAATTCGCGAATTGACGCTTTGAATGTGAGTTGGGATAAAAAGTACAGTACGCACGCAGATATTATAGCACGAGCTGAATCAGCAAACGAACCTTACGTAATCGGTCAGGTAATGAGCAAATTACAAATTTTATACGAGGATACGCATGAATTTTCGTTAAATTTAAAATCGGATTTATCACCGGCCCCGCTTCATTTAGAAACGGAACCGCGAAATATAGACCCGTAATCGACTGCGGACCGCGCATGGCGAAACTGCCAAAATTAGGTCTCCCTTTTTTCTTGGGTCGTTATGAAGATTGGGAGAATTTCTGCGACTTATTTAAAACCTTAGTACACGCTGTACCTCAATTGTCCGATGTAACGAAATTGCAGTATTTAAAACCGTGCGTGAAAGGTTCCGCCGCCGACCTCGTAAAAGATGTATCAACCACAAATGCAAATTATTCTACGACTTGGCAAGCATTAAAAACGCGTTTCTATAACCCTCGATTGATCGTATACAAGCATTTAGACGCACTGAGAGATTTGCCTAACCTCAAAAAAGAATCGGCGGTGGAATTACGCTCTTTTGCGGATGAACCGCAACGAATTGTTCGTGCGTTAACTAATTTAGGTATGCCTGTCGCGCATTGGGACGTTATGATCGTTTACCTCTTACCTTCACGTCTAGACCCAGATTCGCGTAAAGCATGGAAGGCTGAATTAAGTGTAAAATATCGCCGGGTAGTACTAAATACCAACTCCGAGACGAGTCACGCAAATGTACTCGAACGATTCCCAAAGTTCGCGGATTTTGCCGAATTTCTCGAACAAAGGTGTCAAACTTTGGGGTTTATCACATCAGAAAGGAGGTTTGATAAAAATTTAATCACATCAAATAAATTTGTACCGGCCACTAGGAAAATTCATCATGCTTCTGCATCGCGTAATTTTATGTACAAAAAATCTGCATGCGCTTTATGTTCGAACTCCCACGCGCAACATCAATGTTCCCGATTTAAAGCTAAAACGCCGTATGAACGCCGCAGAACCGTGCGTTAGTTACAACTATGCTTTAATTGCTTCGGAAAGCATAAGGTCAGCGAATGCACAGCCTCGGGTAGATGCGCGACTTGCAAAAAAACCATCATACCTTGAATCAATTTAAATCACCGTCGAAAAATCTATCTTTGATCAAAATTAAGGACGAAAATAATCAAACACTAGACAAAGACACTACTAGGCCCACTGGATTGAATGTACATACGGCTAGTGTTTCAGCAAAATCTTATTCGGTTATTTTAGCAACCGCGCAAATAAAATTGATCGGTCCGATGGCGAAAGCACACGCGCTCGCGCTCTACTAGATCAAGGCTTAGAAACGTCGTTTATTTCCGATTCAATTGCGCGTCTTATAGGGCTAAGCAAACGCCGCGTAGATATTTCGCTAACGGGTTTCGGAACAAACCACGCGGGTACAGCCCGATTCGCCACGCAATTAATTCTACAGTCATTAAAAGAACCAACTTTTCAGTTTGAAACTGACGCTCTTGTACTCCCGAAGCTTATATCACAATTACCATCTCGCCGCGCAATAGAATTAGACCTTAACGCGGTTACAAATTTACCTTTGGCCGACCCGCATTTTTACGAACCAGATGCAATTGACGTCATATTGGGCGCAGATATATATGGGCAATTATTACGATCGGGTATGCAAAGTTTCCCCCCTTCCTCTATAATTGCACAGAATACAGCTTTAGTTTGGTGATCCGAAATCTATGTTTAATTAACAAGAGGCGGCTTGTGAGGATTTATTTAAAAAAACGTTTACTCGCGAAAGCGACGAACGCTTCACCGTACGCCTCCCTCTCAAATCGGACCCACCGGCGGTCGCGGCGGAAACTAGACGCATGGCTATCGGTTCTTTGGCTCACATGCATCGGCGCTTTGCCCGTGATTCAAACCTCGCGTCAGCATACCGGGATTTCATGTCGACTTATGAAAAACTCGGACATATGACACGCGTACCTAATTCTCTAGTAAACAATCCAAAAGCATGGTACTTACCCCACCATGCAGTTATTCAACCTGCTTACCCGATAGTAAAATTCGTGTTGTTTTTGATACGTCGCGGAAGACATCGAAAAGGGAATGTTTAAACGATTACCTTATTCCGGGCTCCGCTCTACAACGTGATCTGTCACTGATTTTATTGAATTGGTAACAATATAAATTAGTTTTTACCGGTGATATTGTCAAAATGTTCCGCCAAATTCGCGTCGCGCCCGAAGACCAAGATTTACAACGAATCGTATGGTCGCCGAATGCCGAGGATACTCCTGTCGAGTACCGACTAGCAACCGTGACGTACGGTACTTCGTGCGCCCTATACTTAGCCATACGTACCCTTATGCAGTTGAGTGAAGAGGAAAGAGCTCGTTTTCCTCTCGGAGCTCGTTGTCTCGATTTTAATACGTATGTAGATGATACCTTTGCTGGATCAAACGATCTCTGCGATGCTGCGCGTACGCGGGAAGAACTCGTAAATATTTTGGGTGCGGCGGGTATTAAACTAGATAAGTGGGCTGCCAATCATCAACCGTTGCTACCTTCTAGTACCTCGGATTGTCAATTAGATACAATTAAGCCCATTAAAACCGATGAATCGGTTAAGACGTTAGGGGTCAGGTGGAACCCAGCTCAGGATGAGTTTGGATTTACGACACTAGATTTTAAAAACTTATTAGGCGCATCGACAAAACGGGTAGTTATTTGAAATATTGCTCGATTATTTGATCCTCTTGGGTGGCTCGCGCTGATTACAGTCGTGACAAAAATATTAATGCAAGGTCATTGGATTTTAAAACGCGAATGGGACACGTCTTTGCCCTCGGAGGTGCAAGATTGCTGGTCTGATTACTGTAATTCATTATCCGCGTTGCCTTCCCTCTCCATCGGACGTTGGTTAGGAAAATCGGGTGATAAAACTTCACAAATTCATGGATTTTCCGATGCTTTGTCTCGCGCATATGCAGCCGCTGTTTATATTCGCGTCAATCAGGGCAACGGTAAATTCCATGTTTCGCTTTTAGCCGCGAAAAGTAAAGTCGCTCCAGCAAAAACCGTAAGTATTCCGAACCTCGAACTATGCGGCGCAGTACTTCTCATTAAACTCATTCGGCACGTACGCAAATTAGATTTTATACAAAACCTGCCTGTTTATACTTGGACAGATAGTCAAATCGTGTTAACAATGCTTAAAAAACATCCATGCAGCTGGAAAACCTTTGTAGCTAATCGCGTTTCGTTTATTCAAACAGTATTACCGGAATCAACTTGGTTGCATGTTCCAACCAAAGATAACCCAGCTGATTTAGCTTCGCGGGGATGTGAAGCCGTAGAATTGATTTACAACGATTAGTGGTGGCACAGGCCTACCTGGCTTTCGCGCGAAGATGATCATTGGCCAAGGGAAACTCTCGTGAAGCAGGTTTTGCATGCCCAAGCTGCTAGTATCGAACCGCAGATTCTTATAAAATTTTCAACATTAACACGCTTAGTCCGCATTGTAGCATATTGTTTACGTCCATTAGTTAACTTACGTAGAAGAAAAACTAGTTTAGAGGCACTGCCCAATTTTCTCACTGCACCGGAACTGATCGCGGCGCGGGCCTCGGTAATTAAATTATGTCAATCACATGCATTCGCAACAGATTAAATTATTACAATCTGGCAAGACATACCGAAGCGTAACGGGTTTATACAACTGGATCCGGTTGTAGACCCAACTGACGGCATTTTACGCGTCCGAGGTCGATTAACTAATTCGAACCTAACCCACGAAAGAAAACATCCGCCGATTTTACCACACAATTCCGCTCTCAGCCGTTTATTCGTACGGTATGTTCACAGAATATGCCTACATGGTGGACCCACTCTTACATCAAATTCATTAATTCGAAACTGTGTTGCATGCCAACGCGTTAAACCTCAATTTCCGCATCAAATGATGGGCAGCCTTCCCATCGCGCGTGTAACACCGTCAAGTCTCTTCTCTTCTACGGGCTTAGATTACGCCGGTCCAATCCAAATTCGCACGACAAAGGGCCGGGGGTACAAATCATATAAGGGGTATATTGCTTTGTTTGTATGCTTCGCGACTCGTGCAATCTACCTTGAGGCCGTCAGTGACCTGTGACACTCGTGTCTGTTTATACTCATGAACGCTTTATTTCACTCGAGCTTTCGCGAGGTATCGTTGTCAATGATATAAGATTTCACGAAATAATTAGAAAATGCGGACGAAAATCGAGGAAAACAAATGAAAAGAGGTGAAACTTGTTGACATGAATCAATATCAAAAAAACAATTTTTTAACTCATATATATATACGAGTGACAGAAAACATGTGACATTTCTTGAAACCAGAAAAAAACTGAATTCTCGAAATTAAAAATGTTAATGAAAATTGTGATTGATTTGAAATTACGAAATTGATTGTACGTATCGATGAAAATGATTTTTCTTCTCGACGTTATTTCACTGATAACAGTAACCAAGTAATTGTAATTTTAATAAATTGAAATTTTATTAATTTGCATCAATTTGTGTTTTTTTAAGAAGATATTTTTACGTACATCGAGTTATAAATGTGGTATTGTATTGATTTCTTAATTTAGCTCGTGTTGTTTATTAAAATTTGTGACGTTGTCACAATTAAAATAATTTAAATGTGTCATATACGTATGTGTATACGCTACAGCGTATACACATGCATGTATGATTATTGTTAACATAGAAATAAATTTAAGAAAGTGATAATATTTTTATGGATAGTTGATTTAGGAAAATGTATTAAATTTAGACACACACATAATTAGTCACGTTCACACACACAAAGAGAATATTTACGAACAGCGTATCAGCTGGTAGTACACGTGTCCGCGTACGGGTTAATTTCTACGTACGCGCATCTTCGGCAACCGGATCGTACGGATTTTCTTTCCTTCGGTATTCCTTTTGAAATCACTTTCTGTTAATCGAAACCGACAATAATTAGTATTTTTCTAAGTAATCATGAATTAAATTTAATAACATTATAATCATTTGAAATCAGGTGTAATTATAAAATTAATAAAATCAAATGTCACCTCAAAATGTAGTGAATATCTCCTTGCAAATATTCGTGCATTTGCCAAAAAGAGTTCTGTATATTTTCATAATACAATCGCACAATAGCATAATAGTAGAATTACAAAACAACATAATAATACAATTACATAATAACATAAAATAATACGATTCATAACAAATTTTCATAATACAAGTTTAATACAGAAAGCAAAACAAAGTAACAAAAATATAATTTATGTAAGTAATTTTCTATTTTGATTTGTTATATTTGTTTAGTGCAGTGAGTCCACACCCAACTTCTTTTTCGCACCATAATTATATAAATAAGTAACCACTTACTCGGTGAATATTACTACGCACGATGAGCGTTAACACTTGAATGATTTCACGATGCGGATTCACAATACAAGTAAATTTAATACGGACATGTTTACGTGAGATACATAATTAGATTATAATCGAATAACATTACAACTTACAATTGTCATGCTACCGTAGACACTAAATGTTTAGTATGTTCAAATAATTACATTTAACTTTTTCAAAATTGTACATGCAGATAAAGCATCATTAAATAAACCAATTATTCAACCATATTTAAAAAGTTTTATTGAAACATTACATAATACAGTGTAATATTAAGTATCCATAGTAGCATGTCAATTGTAAGTTCTAATCTAATATATATATTGAAAAACATATCTCAGAGTTCAGATAAAATCCGTTACCCAAAGGTATTTTCTTAATTCTTTGCTTTTCTAACAGAAAAGAATAACACGGTAATGCTTTTGATTGTTGATTAGGTGCAATGTTCATTTTAATGCAATGTACTTTTCTACATTTTATTATCAAGTTCAATTGTTCATAACAATGCGAATTTTTGGTCTTTTCCATGAAACAAATTGAATTTTGGATTGAATTAGAATTTTTTCGTATTCCCGAGAGCTTTTAATCGCTTCTAAGTACGCTTAAATCGACTAATTGATACCAAAGATATCAGCGCTTAAAGCTTGCTTACTTTTCATGAATCCAAATCGTCGAGTTGAGTTTTTGGGCCGAGTAACTCGAAATTTCGGGTACTCGCTCACTTCTAATATTTAGGTAATTATTAATAACTGTAATTTACAAGATAAACGGTCCGGAAACGTTATTTACAGGATTCGTATCTCGAATCCGTAAGATCCGGATCTCGGATCCGTACGATCCGGATCTTGGATCCGTAAGATCCGAATCTTGGATCCGTATAAGATCCGGATACTTTAGAGTATCCGGATCTACGAATCTGAGATTCGGATCTATCCGGATTTCGGGTATCCGAATCTTGAAATACTCAAAGATTCGAATCCAATCGGCAGCCCTAATTTCTACGTACGCGCATCTTCGGCAACCGGGACAAACACGCACATACACCGATACTAACGTATACCCGAACGCGAGAAATAATGTGATCGCGATGACGATGTACACCGGGTATTGTCGACACAGGGGAAGGGGGGGGCGCAGTAACGCACGCGATCGCTCTCTCCCGAATAATGATTACGCGCAACATGCTCGCGCCGCTAACAGAGTGGGGAGCATGATAAAGCCTAGAGAGGGTATCGAGGTATATTAAATATATAAGTATGTCTATGTATATACGGTGTTCTCTCTCGCAATTTACAAGCGATATGCAAACAATGCATGTTAGATTTCCTCCAAAGCTTGAAGAACAGGGTCTGGCCCGAGCATTGAACATGGATGATTGCAGTTCCAGCTCATGTAATAATTCAATAACATCACCAGGAACTAGCAAAGACATTGATTTCATCGAAGACTCAGAAATCAGTGATTCTAACACCGACGATCAGACGAGTCCGGCACCCGGTGCACAAAACACCAGCGCTGACTCACATCCATGCGTATTCACCGGGTGATGACGCAAGTAGCGTAGCTACATCGCCAGAAAAAGCGAAGAAGAAGAAGAAGACATCCATGCGAGCAAGATCGGATGAGTCCGGCACCCGGTCTCAAGCACGATCAGACGAGTCCGGCACTCGCTGCACAAAACACCAGCACTGGTTTTAGCGAGGATGATCAGACCTGTCAAGCACCCGGTGCTAATAACAACGACACTGGTTTACGGTTAAAACCATGTTACGTTAAACTAGAGAGGTTGGACCTTAACATCCTCAAAAAAAAAAAAAGACAAAACAAAATAAAACAAATATTCAGCCCAAGACGTACCAGGAGTCGTACAATTTTGAAACCTATTCAAGAGAATTAAAAAAATCGAAAGTTTATTGTATTTTTATAATTATGTATAGCATATAAAATATATTTATATTATAAGTTAATTGAAATAAAGTATTAATTAAGTAAAAATTGTTTCTATTTGTTATATTTATTGTATTTTGATAGTTATATAAAATGTACAGCGTATAAAATATATTTATATTATGACACTCGATCAAACACATAAGATTCGAAAGTTTATTATATATTTATATTATAAGTTAATTGAAATAAATGAATTTTCATTCTCGTGGGAATGACCAGGCGAGCCCGGCAAAACACGCTAAAAGGGCTCAAAAGAAGAGGTTCAAAATAAATAATAATAAGGAACATAAATCAAAAGAAGCAGAAAGGTCTCGCCTGAATAGGTTAAATATGAGTGCAGAGTCTAAAGCAAAACACGCTAAAAGGGCTCAAGAGAAGAGGTTAAAAATAAATAATAATAAGGAATATAAATTAAAAGAAGCAGAAAGGTCTCGCCTGAATAGGTTAAATATGAGTGCAGAATTTAAAGCAAAAGAAGTGGAAAGGTTAAAAAAATACATACTAAATATGAAAACATTGTCAAAAGAAATAGAAGGAAAAAATGAAATAAATACAAAAATAAATTACAACAGAAAACGTAAACAAGATAATGTGGTTATAGACAATGAAATTAATACAACAAACATCATATTAAAAATTGGTTTAATTGCAAATACCGTATTCGAAGAAGAATTTATTCATTCAAATTTTTTAGGAAAATTGGGCAACGAATCTAAATATTTTAAAGCAAAGTATTTTGCATCTGAAGTATCTTATGATAAAACATTTATTCATTGTTGTCATAAAAATAAATTAATATTAAAGAATGAATAATATCCTGACATATTAAGAAATGTATTATATGATAATAGTAATTATAGAAAAAACATTAGACAATACAATAATTTTCTAAGAGAAAACTGGAAACCAATTCCGAACTATCACGATACAGGCTCAACGATCGCCGGCTTGAGAAACATAACCAACGGCATAAGGATGGCATGTGACAAAGCCATACCAATCAAAAACAGATCAAACAGGAAAGTCCCATGGTGGAATGAAGAACTGACACTAGCCAAAAAATACACTAATAAATTGAGACGGCAATTTCAAAAGGAGAGAAACCCAGAACAAAGGGAATACAGGAAAAGGATTTATAAGTCGACCAAGAGACAATACACAAGACTAATTGACTCGACAAAGACTCATAAATGCGAAGAGTTCGTAAACAAACAAGGCAACGACAATCCATGGAGCTTACCGTACAAACTGGCCGCCAAAAAAGCGACGAAATATACTCAGAGACACAAGAGCAAGCAAATATAAGGCTGCAAAACAATAAGTATACAGACGAATACAGAGAAACGGAGGAGTTTACAATAATAGAAATGGCACAAGTGGTAAAGAAAATGAAGCCAGGTAAAGCTCCAGGAATAGACTGTTTCGATCTGACAATAATAAAAAGTGCTCTGGAGGTAGTCGGCGAAGATCTGTTAAAGATATATATAGCTGCTTAAAGACCCAAGTCTCCTAAGCTCGTATAGACCAATATGCCTTTTATCAATATTAGGCAAAATACTGGAAGGACTAATAATCAGAAAACTGGAAAAAGTAGTAGAACCCAAGTAGGTAAGCTGGGGGGATTCAAGCACATGTGTTTGAATCCCTCCAGGGTTCAAACACATGTGCTTGAATCCCCCCAGGGTTTCTATGTTTGAATCCCTCCAGGGTTCAAGCACATGTGTTTGAATCCCCCAGAGTTTCTGTGTTTGAATCCCCCAGGGTTTCTGTGTTTGAATCGTCCCAGGGTTTCTGTGCTTGAATCCCCCCAGGGTTTCTGTGCTTGAATCCCCTTAGCATTCTCGCTAATGTGCTTGAATCCCTTAGCATTATAGCTAATGAGCTTGAAAGTCTCTACTATTTATCGTAATGAAATTACATATTTTTAATTAATTAATTAAATTTTTTTATATCCATCATGACTTGGAACAGATCGAGTATTAGTTGATATTTTTTTTAAAAATAGATGAATTTTCTTTTACTTTCAACTAAACAATTATATAATATGTTAATTTAGTTATTAATTATGTAATAACTAAAATAATGTACCTTATATTTATAGCAAGTAATAGATACATATATACTTATATTTATAGTAAATAAAAAACATGTGAAAATTCTGAATATTTGAAATGATATTTAAACGTTTGAGATGCTCCTTTTCAATCATCTCTCCATTTAATTTTCTAATAAATTTGAACAATCGAATTTAATTACTCAAATTTCTTATAACCATCTCGCTCAGATAAAGATCGAGTATTACTAGATACATTTTTCCAAAGTGATTCAGGCTTAGCTTCGTACGTAGTCTTTTCTTTACCATCACCGACTTTTTCTCTGTTACTTTCAACATAGTGGGTGTAGGATATCTTACCTCGATTCATTTTTTTTTATGAGATGTGTAATGCAAACTGTAATTATTTTATTAAAAGTATAATTTTTCTCGCCCAGGCAAAAGTTTTTAAATTAATGATGAATTTTGTCGGTCTTGCTGAGCTAACGTCTAACGACTCTAAGAACTCCAAGTTGCTCGCTCGAAAAGGCACGACAATTCGCCGCGTATCAATCCCGAGGACAACATTATGAAGGCCACAAGCCGCTAGACATAAACCAAAAGAAGAAGTAAATAAAATACTAAGTAATAAAATTGAAAATATTTTAATAAGAAAGAAAGAAATTTTAAGTCTATGTGTTTCGTCTTGGGACCGTCTGCCAGAACTCATCAGTGGGACGCAGACGGTCCCTGCCCCAGACACACAAGACAATATTATTGAATCAAAATAATGATAAACTTAAAATTTTGATATCGTAAGAACGATTGAACGGAGCCTATATAAGTACACATAAGGTGGAAAATCTGATTGTGGATGGAAAAGTGCCCCCTAACATCAGAGTATGTACTATGGACACAATTTTAAACCAAAGTCCTGTTATTATAAAAAATATAATTTTTCTCGCCCAGGCAAAAGTTTTTAAATTAATGATGAATTTTGTCGGTCTTGCTGAGCTAACGTCTAACGACTCTAAGAAACACATAGACTTAAAATTTCTTTCTTTCTTATTAAAATATTTTCAATTTTATTACTTAGTATTTTATTTACTTCTTCTTTTGGTTTATGTCTGGCGGCTTGTGGCCTTCATAATGTTGTCCTCGGGATTGATACGCGGCGAATTGTCGTGCCTTTTCGAGCGAGCAACTTGGAGTTCTTAGAGTCGTTAGACGTTAGCTCAGCAAGACCGACAAAATTCATCATTGTAATTATTTTATATTGTATCGTACTAATTAAGAAAAGCACTCATATGACACAGTCGCACACGTCATAAGAAATAGATACCGGTTTACTCACACTTTTCGTATACCCTGAATATTTTTCATTAACTTTCTTCGGTTCTAAAGCCGTCTCCTGGACTATGTTCTTCTTCTTTTTGTCATTAGCGATAAGAGAAGCACGTTCTCCTTTGGAACTGATATAGTTACCCATGGTGGTGGTGAATGTTGAATGATGTCAGATCTGGTGGTTGTTGTCCATTTATACAATCCCCCCCCCCCCCTCAACTTACTCCCAATCCATGGGTTCACATCGAGTGTCATTGTAAAACTTTTTTAAAAGTTTAACGTTGTGGAGGGCACAGTTAGTCTTGTACGTGCCATTATGATTAGGGCAAACAGTGACCACTTTCGTGTCATGTAACCGTAAGTTACCCATCTCCAAAACGTCATAAACTTTAAATTTAAAGCGTTCGAGCCAGTTTTTTTTTAATGAACCCATTACCAAAATATTAGTTGCGTCGTGCAAAGCCTCTCGAAGATGTTTACCTACTTCAATGTAGGGAATATTTCCTGACGTCCAGGTTAGACCATGACTTTGTGCAAGCTGAGAATTCTCTAGCTTATATTTGTCGGTAAGTCTTCTCCAAGGATAAGGTTCCTTGAACAAAAGCACAACCGGTTCATGGTCCTCGTTGAGTGGTACAAATGCAAATTCCTTTACTACGAAATCATTAACAGGTTGCTTAAAACCTTGTAAATCAACTATGTACTGCATGTTAGACAAGCTTCTTCACGTCACCACTTGTCGGATTATACTGAATTATACGATCGTGCAAGATTAAGCAGTAAGCAGACGTAGCGGCTGGAAAATTATCTCGAGACTCGAATTCGATGCGTACGTCGACAGGAGCGCCTTTTAAAGACTCGTTCTGCTTTGAGCAATCGATTACGATTAATGGTATGTGACTTTTGAACTGCTCTCTTTTAAGCAAAGGCTCTAATATCTCTTTATCGTAATATATATGCTGAAAGTAAGCATACATATCATACAATATAGCGTATTGATTTTGAGCTATATTCACGTTTAAGTTTCCATACGGATAATACTGTGAATTGAGAAATAATTTCACATTGCTTATATTACAATGATCAAACTTGCTCGCATTAGCTGTTGGTACACCTTTTCGATTGGTTTGAAATCTAAGAATGACAAACCGTGGTTTTTCCAACTGATTAGAAGTTTTGACAGTCCATACATGTTTAGTTGTAGCTGGAAGTAGTGGATACTCGTACAACTCCCAACTTCGAAAACTCACATCAATGGGTTTGTTCTTTTGAATATGATTGAGCAGACGAATTTTATACGTATTATTTACAGATACATATGGCATATACCACTCTATTTTATTTAATTGGATTTTAAAATCTTCTGCCTCTGTTTGTACAACTGCATTTAAGTCACTTCTTGATCTTGTAAGTATAAGCTCATGCTACACATTTACAATAATTTTTCGGTAATCCTCGGCAAATCCAAGAATCAACCAGCATTCTCAATAATTGAAGTTTGACTAGGATTGAATGATACCCAACCTTTCATCAATGTAGTAAGACCAACATTCTTACACTTATCAATCTCTACAGCATTGATCTCATATCGTATTTCCTCAAACATGTGACAGATGGCGTTGTTGCCTAAAGCAGTTTTTTTAGTAACATTATTATCTTTATTTACTAACCGTCCACAAATATGCAGAGAACTGCGTGATGGTAATAGACACAAGTCTTGATGTTGAATAGATATTCGAATCTCATCACTGTTGTTAAAATTTGATACTGTGTATGGTTGGTGAGCATGTACCTCATAATGCTCAATCGTTTCATCAAATTTCACGGGCGACTGTATACTGAGAATGTTCTCCATTTTTCTTCGTAAAGCAACACAAGAATATACAAGTTACTTTCCACCAGGGATTCTTACGGCTTTTAAGCCAAGGGTTTTTAAAAACTGAATGTTTTGCCGTGTTAGTGCTTTGGAAGCTCTATTCAGACTGATGAGTGGTCGGTAATCGGTAATGCTTTTATACCCCTTACCAACTTTAGAATTGTAAACAATACCCATTATGCTTGCTTTATGTGTAATCTGATGCTAATCACTTCTTTTCGAAAATTAACCAAATTTCCGTTTTGATCGACTATGCGTATTTGTAAGTGATCAATGCTCTTCACAACGACTGGAAGATAAATGACGTGCGATGGCACTTCAATTATTTTATATCCTGGTGGTACTGCAGGAAAAAATTCGTGTATCGTATGCGCTCGTTTCCCGTTTATATATGCACCAGAGGTGATGTTACACTCGATTCGTAGAGAGCTAACTTTGAGAATAGTTACTGGTAAATCAGAACTATGAGTGATGTTTTCTGCGAGAACTCGTTCAGTAAAACCTAATAGCTGTCCTATAGAGTCTTTTGGTTGAAAGTCAATAGGATGACTACACTTTATTTCACTGCGTGGAGTATTATTGTTTGGTTTTAATGTTATTAAAATTCCTTTAGGGGCTACAGTTTCGCGAAGATAATTGTCTTTGTCTTCAATTTCGTAACAGCCAGTAGGAAATGAAATTACTTCTGATCCTACGTAAAATTTATTACAATCTGTATCAATGTTAGGTATTGAATTAAATGTTAAAAGTTCTATCAAACCGAGAACGTAATTTTTATGTGGTGAAAGTTCAATTGGTGGAAAGTATTCAGCTTCAAGAATAGGTGAAATACCTGAAAGACTTAGAGTAAATGAATTCTCCATGACTGTTCGAATCGTTATGAGCACAATTTCAACAATCCGCTCCTTATATACCTTTTATAACTTGTTGCATAAAAATTGCAAACATAAGTGACCACAATTGTATGTATTATAGTCTTGGTATCTCATATAGTTGTATTTAACTGTATCGACTCCCAGATATAACATTAAGTCTAATGGTGGTTGAAGATCACCAAAACTGTCAAAGTAAACCACATCGTTATCTACCTTATGATAAGCTACCCAATGTGTACCTGGACCTTTTTGATCATCCAAGTTTACAATTGCTGCCTCATTTTTATGTGGTCCGTCAGTTGGTAATCCATGACGCATAAATACACCTCGAAAATATGGAATTTTTAAAACATTAGCATATTTTACGAGATCGTAATCGGTGAGTGCCCTCTGTGGAAGTGATAAATCTTCAAACTTTTTTTTTCTTTAAACTTTTTCGACAAAGACCTAAACCTGTCTTGTGAGGCTTTAAGTAAAAACCTTTACCAAGAGCAATATCTTCCATCTTTTTGTTGTGTCTCTGCCTCTCTTCTAATTGTAACTTGGCTGCGCTAGCATCGTTGACAGCTTTAGCTATACCTGCTGCGCCTCCTGCTACTGCTCCTGCTGCACTCAAACCAGCAAATATAGGCACCAACATTGGCAGAAATCCTCCTGTTTTTCGAGGGATAGGTAATACTCGTGGTATCTTTACGTAATTTTTACCTCCAGCTTCTTTTACAGCTTTACGCGCACCGTTTAAAGCAGATAGAATAACCTTGCGAGCACACTTTCCAGGAACAATAGATTCGGAAGCAGCTTCTACTATATTAGCAAAAGCAGCAGGCTTCCTCCTTTTTTTTCCTACTCCCATTCCAAGTTTTGACTTTAACTTCATAGCGTTCGTGACAGCGTATGCAGCAACTTTTTCAGCTGTATCAGAATCTTCAGATATAACTCGATTCCAAGCTTTTTCTTCTAAAGCTTTATCAGCTATATTTCTTGCTTGAACGTTTTCACGATTTCGTGAGTATGCAATGTCGTGCTCTTTGCAAGCTTCGTCAAGTGGATTAATTCCTGGATCACCTCTCGCTAATCGTTTAGATAATTTAGTTCCTGATGGACCGCAATACTGATATCCTGGTAAATGCAACTCAAATGGTAACTTATTGATAATTTTATTAACGAAACCTCGTCCTCGACGTCGTTGATATACAATCATCACGTTTGAAGGTTAATATTAGACTGATCCCGCAGGTATATAAGCAGCCTATTTATACATGTGAGAGTAGTTTTAATTGATCTCTCAAACGGTTAACATGAATTTCAAAGAACAGAAAATAAAATTACCAGTAGTAAATTTCGATACTATCGTCGAGCAAGATAAAAAATCTAATCGACATGGGCAGTTGCTTCCAGACAGTATTCGCGCTGTATTTTGTGGACCATCCAACTGTGGGAAAACCAATAGTTTATTATCGCTTGTAATACATCCAAACGGTTTAAGATTTGAAAATGTCTATGTTTATTCCAAATCATTAAATCAAGCAAAGTATAAATTTTTACAAGAAGTACTGAAGTCATTAGATGGAATTGAATACTTTCCATTTAGTGAGCATGAAGAAGTGGTAGCTCCAAATGATGTGCGTCCGAATTCGATAATGATATTTGATGATATAGCATGTGAAAAGCAAGATAATGTTAAATCTTATTTCTGTATAGGTAGGCATAAGAATGTTGATTGTTTCTATCTTTGTCAATCATATGCCCAGATTCCAAAACATCTTGTGAGAGATAATGTTAATCTATTGGTAATCTTTCGTCAAGATGATGTAAATTTAAAACATTTGTATGACAATCATGTTAATACAGATATGCCGTATCAACAATTTAAAAATCTATGTTCAAAATGTTGGAATGATAATAAGTATGGATTTTTGGTGATTAACAAAGATAACGCAATCAATGCTGGTAGATATCGAAAAGGATTTGACAGTTTTGCTATAAATATAGCATACTAAACAATAAGCAGGTAGTTTACGTTTAAGTGTGTGAGAGTCAACATGGATTCAGCAAATATTCAACGTAAAAAAGACATACTGCATCAGCTTATTAAAGCTCGAAATGCTGTCAAACGAAAGTACAACTTGTTGAAATTCGGTAAAGAAAATTTTGAAAAAACGATAGGTGATACATTTAAACCGATCGTTGATCCACTTCAAAAATTGCTTGCTAATACTGAAAAGATTAATAGTCAATCTCCTGATAGTATTAATGAACAACCAGCTAAAGCAGCACATGATCTTGATTATAATGATGAAGATATTTTTAATGATAGCACATCAACATTAAACAATACTGTTCGAGAACGAGATCAAGAACATGAGTTGGAGACAACTTATTTTGAATCAGCTGATAGTGAAGATGAAGCAGAAAATACGGACAAATATATTTTATTGCTACAAAATAAGCAAGCAGATAGTTTAGATAAAATATATGGAGTGCGTAAGGAAGGTAATTCATACGTACTTGGTAACACACCTATATTTTTTGATACTAATTCTATAAATGTTGTCGGTGTTAAGTATCCCAAAACAGAGGGATTAATGGAGTTGCTAATTATGAAAAATCCAGCTCGAAGTTACATTACCAACAATGATTTCTTAAATTATCGACGTATCCTCGAAGCAACGAATGCGCATAAGAAGCAATTTCGTACTGATGAAACACTTCGTTTTCATAATAGTAAAAAATTTAATGATATTATACTTCCACTATTTACAAAGAAGCAAGGTGGATCATTACCACAATACAAAATTGCTCGACGTAACACTACAATGGATTACATATACTGGGATGATCCTAATGAACTCGTGAATCGACTTCGATTATTAATGGCTGAGAGATCAGCCACATCAATGAAATCCATTCAATTGTCGAGGAATTGCGTGAAGTTGGCTATATATTAAACTGAATGTTCACTGCATAGTCAGTTTCACAATGAGTGTTGACGTGTTCGGACGTAATCTCAAACGAAATAAAAGTAGCCGAGGTCCACCTGGTGTGGGTTTCAAAACTACCAATGATGGTCACTACGACTTGGAGAATAAAAAATTGTGTAATGTTGCATCACCTGATCAACTTGATGAAGCAGTGAATCTAGAAACGTTACAGCAAACGATACGAATGGAGATCAGTAGAGTATCGCATATTATTACACAATTGAAAAGTGATTTAAAAAATTTGGATGATATTGTTGAATCACACAGAGATGAAATAGATAAAATGTTTACAAAACGAGACATCGATATTGGGAATATCAAAGATGTAGTATTAAAACTAGCTCAAAATGTCGTTTCAATAGATGCAAGTGATCTAAAATTAGAGAATAAAGCTTATCTCGGTTGAAGAGCACAAGTATAAAAGGTATGGTAGTACAAACATCTCAAACATTATATAGGTAAACGTCGAATGATGACAGCATACAAGAAAGCGGTTGTAGAAGAGCTTCACAAACCAGCTCGACGTAATTATCAGAGACGACGTTTCGATATTCGAGGATTTGATGAAACATGGCAAGCTGATCTTGTCGAGATGTTACCATATTCTAAAGAAAACAAAAACTTTAAGTATATGCTTACAGTGATAGATGTCTTTTCCAAATATGCTTGGGTTATACCAGTCAAGAGAAAAACCGGTGAAGATGTGTGTGCAGCTATAAAATTAATATTGAATAAAGGTAGAATTCCTAAGAATTTACAAACTGATAAAGGTAAAGAGTTTTATAACAAACATTTTCAAAATCTTATGAAACATTTCGATATAAAACATTATTCTACACATTCCAATTTAAAAGCTGCGATATGTGAACGATTTAATCGTACATTAAAGAATAAGATGTGGATAGAATTTAGCCTTCGTGGAAACAACAAGTGGATTGATATTCTATCTAATTTAGTAGCTGCTTATAATGCAAGGAAACATCGTATAATTGGGATGAAACCAAAGGATGTAACACTTGAAAATGCACACTTGTTACTATCAAAGTTTAATTACACAGAGAAAGTTGTTAAAAGAAAAGCTAAATTTAATATTGGAGATAAAGTCCGCATAAGCAAATCAAAGCATGCATTTGAGAAAGGTTATACACCTAACTGGTCCACTGAAATATTTACAATTAATCGAGTGATAAAGACTAACCCAATTACATACATTCTCAAAGATTATCAAGATCATCCAATATCGGGTGGATTCTATGAACAAGAACTGCAAAAAGTTAAATATCCTGATGTGTATCTAATAGAAAAAATAATTAAGAAAAAAGATAGCAAAGTCTTTGTTAAATGGTTAGGTTTCGACAATTCACACAATAGTTGGATTGATAAATCTGAAGTTTAAAAAGAAGAAGAAAAAGTGGTGGGAGCCCCAACCTACGCCCCCACCTGTGAGGTGCAACCATTATAGTCTTCCTCTCCATAAACTTTTTCTTTTATTTTTCTCTCTCTCTCTGTTTATTTATTTGTCATTTTTTTACAATTTTATACAAATTTAAGTTTACTATCGCCAAGATACTTCATAAATAACGAAAATTTATTGGCTTTATCGGTTAGTTCATCAAACAATGAATCACATTTTAAAAGAGCCTTTGATGTTCGATCCGGTAGAAACAGCTGGAACTCTTCATCCACCACGATGACAACCTTGGTACCGAACTTGGTAGGCACACGCTTCAGACTGGTAATCATGTAGTCCTTTTCCTTTTCCAATTCAGATAAACTCTTCTTTGGAAGATAGGTGCTTGAGCAAATTCTATTTAGCATTTCCATGTCCATTCTGAAACAGAAGAATAAAAAAAAAAGTAAATTAATTGTAGTGCAATTAAAACAAGAATACAGAAATATAAACCATTTCCTTACTTTCTAGACTAATTGATGCACACTCTTGATTTTTTCTTGAGAGGCTGTTCGTTCTCCGTTGATGCGGTCGAATGACTATGCTCTGGTCTGAAATTTCGCTTCTTAAGTAGCCCTTCCTCGGTTGCGCCCTCTGTAGTGGACTCGATTGGGATTGGATTTACCACCTCCACAGCTTTCAAGATGACATCATTCTGCTCCTCCTTCTCTTCTTCGTGTTCCGACTCGTTCATTCCAATCAGCATCCTGAAGAGGCTCTCATCTTCGCTATCCAATATTTCAAAGTGACCCCATGGTAGAGTATCAGTACTATCAGGCAAAAGATATCGTTTGTTGTCATGTGGACTCAAAGCAACTTTTTCCTCTGATTCGGTTCGTACAATATGTTTTTTAGAGCGCATATTATTTTGTTTACACATCAGTATTGTTTTATTAAAAAGACAATTATAGTAATCATCAAATGTAATGCCTGTTTTAACTACCGATCCTTTGATTCCTTTTGCCTTCTTGATTGGTCTCTGATTCTGGATTCGAACACTATACATTTTGCTTCGAAGCCCGATAAATTCAGTCATTATATTACCATTACATTTGTCTTTCATAAGTCCGAAAACTTTTTTATTCACTCGCGGCATTTCAAATAAATTGTCATCTGAATAATCTGATGTATCGAAAAACTGGATATCTTTTTTCATTACTTCATACATATTTGTACCTCGAATCTCGTAAATCAAGCTATCGGTATCTGTATAAAGCAGTTTACTTGAATTTCCCACACATCGTCGCATATAAGAATAATGAAAATCATAAATGAGAGTCTTTGAAATGTCTAGAACAGATAATCCGACATAAATTGGTTTTCTAATCTCTATTTCTGTCCGTGAAAGTTGAATTGCTACGAGATTTTCATCAAAAATTGTACGACTATGGAAATTCGGTTTAGCAATCAAAGCTTCTGCACCGTAGCGACCTGTCCATTTGTTAACAAGCTTTACATCTACTCGTTTGCGTTCATTTTCCATCGTCTTTCCATAAATAGCATTAATCATTAATTTGAAGAATAGCTTGTCAAACTCTTTTTTTGATTGCTTCCTTTTTTCAGTATTTAAGTCTACATAAAGCTTTAACCATGGACTTTGCTCGAATTGCAGAGCTCTATGAATTTTTTTTAATATCAAGCCATGTTTTAAAGCTTGTTTTAATGCTCGATAGTGAATAACATATCGTTCCTTATTATCCAATGTAGTCAATAACTTCTTTTGTTTAGATCCAGGTGGAGCTTTATGTTCCGGACATAATGGTAGATCTCTATGTTTATTATGAAGGTCTACAGGATATTCCAAATCTACCTCTAAAATGTAACCTACGTGATAATCGTCTGGAACGTTAAAGAAGTTTGGATAACTAAGGTTTTCAACCCAATGAAATGCTCCATGTGGAAGATTCTGTGTCATCGCCCATCCATATAGATTATTAGCGTCGAAATACATAAGATATTTTTCTTCTTCTTTGGGATTATAATCGTTTTTCATATATTTGTTATTTGCTTTGGCGTAGCGATTTGAGCACTGACTAATTCCTCCTCTGATACCCTTCTCAATCATTAGCAGCATATCTATATCTGTAATTAAATCGAGATCAATCTTTGTATATTTAAGCATAGCATCCCACGTAAGTCCTGGAGTTGTATAATAGTGGGCGGGATCTAATCCGTATGCCTCGAGACAAGTTGAACGAAAATATTCAAACACATCTGGCAATAGAAGAACATCTGTTTTCAAGTATAGATCTGAATATTCTCCTAGAGTTTTAATCTTAAAATTATTCCAAACATTCTGAGCATGTTTATAATCAGAATCATTAATTTCACAGTTATAAAGATTACTGAAAAAGTCGTTTTTCGTAGGTAAACGAGTTATCTATTCACAGCCCCATAGACGACGTATAGTTCATCGACAAGCTGTTCAAGAGTCTGCTAATAGTCAAGGAGTAATGGAGTACATTATTGATCTTCAGGGATTTCGAAGATCCTCAAACATCTTCGTTCTCAAGGAAGCTGCCATAATCGCTGTCAATGAGGAAATCGTTCCGGAAGTGTACCTCTTTAAGGCACCTGTTGCATGGAATAAACTTCTGAAGGAGGAAAAAGCTGTTAATTTATGGTTGGAAAGCAACTATCATGGGATTCCTTGGAACTCCGGTCAGGTACCTTACGAGCAACTGATTTGGGTATTGCAAAATATCACCAGGGACGCCTCAAAAATTTATGTCAAAGGATTAGCCAAGAAAATATGGATAAAACAAATTTTACCCACAAAGTAAGTATCTTAGTTTTAATCTCACACATAAATGAATAAGTATTATTTCAAATAATTAACTAAATAATAATCATTTACTGTTACAGAGACGTAGTCAATCTAGAGGATTTGGGGTGCTCATCGCTAGTAAAAATCGACGACGTAAATGCTCGTTGCAGTCATCACATTGCGAGAAGGAGAAAAAATTTAGTTTGTGCCGTTAAAAATGTTATTAAATTAAAAAAGTGGTTATATACTCAACGAATAAATGTAAATAATAATTATGTTTAACACGCGCAATTTACTTAAAATAAAACTGTAATAACTGTATTAATATTTAGATACTGCAATATATGTATTTTTATGAAAAAAAAAGAATATAAGTTTTTTTTTATTGTTAATAATTGTTATATTGATTTATTCTTTGTAAGCTATCAATACTATAAAATTGGTATAAGTAAAGAGTTATTTAAAAAGATTTTATTTTATAAAAAAAAAACAAAGCTATTAATAACAAATAAATACAATCGAAGATTAATAGAAAAATATGTATATACGTGATCTTTTAATCTATATTCAATTAAAATGCAACTTAATAAAACTAATTTAAAAATAATAGAGTAAAACTAAAAGATAAAAATATATATTTATGAAAAGAAATAAGTCTCAAGTAGAATGATATGCATTTACTAGATAGGAATTTACTTGTAGATAGATGAGAAATATGTATCTTTTTTCAATAAATAAAACGCTTTTCTTATATTTTTTCATATTTCTTAGATTAAGTTTCAAAATTCTAGAAATATTAGGCTCTACATATCCATGTAAATATGATTTTCTTAGCTAAGAACATTGACCATATCTAATCTAGTAAAGCACTTGTAATATTGATATTATTTTAATAAGGGAATGGTTCTTTTAAATAAATTTAAAACAACTTTATTATATAAAAACGCTTTTTATTATGTATTAATACAACTTAAAAATACTTTTGATATGATTATAATATAAAAAATAACAATCTCAGTCTTTCAAAATACAAATTAAATAAAATACTTTTGGTAGTGATCTTAATATAAAAAAGAAAAAAAAAAACAAAAATCTCAATCTTTCAAAATATAACTTGAAAAAAATACTTTTGGTATGATTATAATATAAAAAACAACAAACCGACGCGGTGGCGGAGTGGTGGAAGCGCACCTCGGCCGATCGCGAAAGTTAAGCAGCGCTGAGCGCGGTTAGTACTTGGATGGGAGACCATTCTCGTGCGGCTTTCGTGATCGGTTAGGTGTTTTTCACATTCCACAACGTGAGCGGGAGGTGTGAAACATTCGGTTTCGGTGTCAAGGCCTACGCAATGTGACTTTGACACCCAAAAAGAATGTTTCGAATACACCGGCCATCTCGGGTGAGGTTTTCCCTGCTTCACAGGTTTCCCTCATCCACGGGCATAACCCCGGGCGAATGCGAAATGGTGGGTTTTAAAGGGAGGGATAAAGCACCCACACATAGGTGGTAGGTGGACACCGTTAAAGTCCCCCAGGGGATAAACGGTAGGAAGTGCCAGGAAAAAAGAGGGCACAAAATCAAGAATAAAAAAAAAATATAAAAAATAACAATCTCAGTCTTTCAAAATACAAATTAAATAAAATACTTTTGGTAGTGATCTTAATATATAAAAAAACAAAAATCTCAATCTTTCAAAATACAACTAAAAAAAAAATACTTATGGTATGATCATATTATAATAAAAAGAAAAAAAAAGAAAAATCTCAATCTTTCAAATAAAACTAAAAAAAAATACTTTTGGTATGATCTAAATAAAAAAAATCTCGGTCTTTCAAAATACTAAATATAATTAAAACTATTAAATTTTCTTATCCCATCTTGGGGTTCTAGCCGGCTTAGTTGGGTTTAATGTTAATGTTCTCTTGTTATATGTACGTGTGTTCTCTTGTTATATATTGCGTATTTTCTTATATATTGCAGTTACTGCGAACGTTGGATTTTATTTTATTTTATTTTATTTTATTTATTTCATTTTATTTCATTTTATTTTATTTTATTTATTTCATTTTATTTCATTTTATTTTATTTTATTTTACTTTGTTATTCTATCTAATTATTATGCCGTTTAATTTTCGCATTTTATTTTGTTATTGAAATTTATATTGTTATTTAGTTCTAATGTATTAATCGATGTATCTGTTCGCTTTTAGTGCCCATGGGGTTTCTACCCCATAACGTCCCAATAAACATGTCAATCAATCAATCAATCTCTCTGAGAAACTCTCTTTTGGACCCATTACAGACTGATTTCAGACCTTACAGCTCAACGGAGACAGCCTTGTTGAGGTTAACTGAGGATATTAGGGTCGGGATCGATAATAAATTGGT
Organism: Theocolax elegans; assembly: GCA_026168455.1. NCBI lineage: Eukaryota > Metazoa > Arthropoda > Insecta > Hymenoptera > Cerocephalidae > Theocolax > Theocolax elegans. Next base: position 64,002,064 of record CM047431.1, on the reverse strand, counting down.
GACTACTCCTGCTGTTTGACTTCAGCAAGGCCTTTGACACAATCTCTCCTACTAGATTACTTCTTCGACTGAAACAGATGGGTTTTTTCCGGATCTGCCCTTTTGTGGATAAACTCTTATTTCTCAAGCCGTCAGCAGGCGGTTATCTCATCTGATAACATTTTTCCTGGATTGCAACCAATTCAGGAGTACCACAGGGGTCAGTCCTGGGACCGTTTCTGTTTTGTTTATACATTAGTGACTTACGCGAGTTGCTGGATTCTGCGGGGGTCAAAAATATTTTGTACGCAAATGATCTGCAGATTTACATTCAGGTTTCTTATCATGACATTGATGGGGGGATAGCGAGGCTTCAGAGGGTCGCTCAGGACTTATCTGCATGGACTTAAGCTCAACAGCTCTAAAACTCAAGCAATTTTATTTGGATGTTGCAAATATCGTCGAAATTTTACATGGAAGACAAGCCATGCTTTGGGCTGGGTGATGGTGTGCGCATCCCTTTTGTGGATAATGTTCTGAGTCTTGGAGTAATTCTAGACTCTCAACTTACTTGGAAAAATCATTTGGATAGTGTTGCGAAGAAGGTTAATAAGACTTTATATAGTCTGCGCTTTTTTAGAAAATACACTAACGAAACCCTTCGTAAACGACTTGCTGAGGCCTTGTTGTTCCCACATCTGGATTATTGTTCTGTGGTTGTTCTGGACGCCTCGCAGGAATTACGTAACAGACTGCAGGTGATACAGAATTCCTTTGTACGCTATGTGTGTGGTGTGAGGAGGGATGATCATGTGACCCCTCACGGAGTCCCCCCCGTTCAGATTCTAGAAGACAATATTTTATAGCTGTGCTAATGTACAAACTGATACGTATGCGTGTTCCACAGTATCTGGAGAGTTTATTCTCCAGATATGTTCCTAGGAGCACTAAGAGGGGTCCACTGAGGGAACTTACGCCTCCCTTGATGCTCACTGAAGCTGGAAAGCGATCTTTCCAGGTTCAGGGAGCGCATTTATGGAACTCACTACCGGCAGAGATCAGAAACTTATCGTCACTGAGGGGCTTTAAGACTTCTGTCCGGAGGTACCTCCTGGAATTAGAATAGCGTGGTCATTATTATTCATATTATTGATTTATTTATTTATTTATTCTTATTTATTCATATCCATCCATGATCTTGTATTTTATTGTATAACTGTATTCTATTTTACTTTATTTTTATTTGTATCGTCCCATGTACACTGTTTGCGAGATACCTACCTACCTGCCTGCCTACCTACCTACCTACCTACCTGCCTACCTACCTGCCTACCTACCTACCTACCTGCCTACCTACCTACCTGCCTACCTACCTGCCTACCTACCTACCTGCCTACCTACCTGCCTACCTACCTGCCTACCTACCTGCCTACCTACCTGTCTACCTGCCTACCTACCTGCCTACCTACCTACCTACCTACCTGCCTACCTGCCTACCTACCTACCTGCCTACCTACCTGCCTACCTACCTGTCTACCTGCCTACCTACCTGCCTACCTACCTACCTACCTACCTGCCTACCTGCCTACCTACCTACCTACCTACCTACCTACCTACCTACCTACCTACCTCACTCTCTCTATCTCACTCTCTATCTCTATCTCTCATTCTCTCACTCATTCTCTCTCTATCTCTCATTCTCTCACTCATTCTCTCTCTACCCTCACTCTCCCTCTCTCTCCCTCACACAACCCTCATTCTTACTCACTCTCACTCTCGCACTCCCTCACTCTCCCACTCTCTCCCCTCACACACCCTCATTCTTACTCACTCTCACTCTCGCACTCCCTCACTCTCCCTCATTCTTACTCGCTCTCACTCCTCGCACTCTATCACTTTCTCCCTCATTCTCTCTGTCGCTCTCTACCTCTCATTTTCTGTCCCTATCTCTTATTCTCTCTCTCATTCTCTCTAACTCTCTCTGTAACTCCTTTTTACTTAATCTCTCTTTATATTTTATATTTTATATTTTATTTTATATTTTATATTTTATTTTATATTTTATATTTTATTTTATATTTTATTTTATATTTTATATTTTATTTTATATTTTATATTTTATTTTATATTTTATATTGTTATTGTTATGTTTACTTTACTGGTTTTATTTTTTATTGTTATTATATTTTTATTCTATTTTTTTGTTATTATTGTTACTTAATTATTCAATTATCTATTTATATGTTTATCCGTGTATTTATGATCTCATGTTACTTTGTTATCTGTTCTCTAGCGTGATGAGTGTTTTGTTTTGATTACTTTTGTATTTACGCTGTATTTTATTTTATTTTAGTTTATTTGTTACTGCGCAAATTATATTCATAATATGTATACGGGGATCTTTCCCCGAAATACCAGATAAAGATTATATCTATCTCATTCTCTCTCTCTCTCTCTCTCTCTCTCTCATTCTCTCTCTCTCTCTCTCTCTCTCTCCATCTCTCATTCTCTCTCTTTCTATCTCTCATACTCTCTCATTTTAACTATCTGCCTATCTGTCTCTCTATCTCTTCCTCTCACTGTCTCTTTCTCATTAACTCTCACGCCAAGATGATGTTTGTCGGACGGACGGACGAACGGACGGACATTATAATTTATTGTTTTTTTTTAATATAACTTAATAATTATAATAATAATTTTTTTGTCAGTAATATGAAGCATTAACTTTGTAACACATATTTATCATAAAATATGTCTTTTAATTATTTTTCACAAGATTTGGGGAGTTTTTACAAAATCGCTCAAAAAGATAACTTTAATATAATGTAGATTACTGGTCCTAATAATTTAAAATTTTACTGTTGTAAATAATTTCTTTTCGACGACCTTTACAACAACTTTTAAATTGAATACTTAATATAGGTAAATAACACAAAAATGTACTAATATGTTGTGTATTATAAAAATATTATCATCTAATAATGTTGAAGCGTCAAACTAACATAAGAAATTTATTACTTGTAACTTGTAACAATTATTTTAAAATTTATTATTACAAAAAAAATTTTCTTTAATTACCAACATTTATAATTTGTATTTTATTTCATTTATTATTTACTATAATATAATAATCTCTTGACAAGTTAATAAATTAAAAAAAAAATCAAAATTCTAACGTAATAGTTAAGTCAAATTCTAATCCATAGTCCCCCCAACAAGGGACAACCTTAAATATAAGATCTGTATGGGTCTGAAGTTTGAAGCGTTGCTGCGCAACGATTTTCCGAATTCTTCTAATAAACATATTTTTTAATGAAACAGCTAAAATAAAGCTTAAAACTTAAAGTAAGTTCAATTCTTAAAAATTGTTGTATAAAAGAAGTAGGGGAGTTGATTCCAGGAAAAAAGTATTAATAATTAGCGAAAATATGTGATACCGACAGTCTCTTTTGAATATCTCAAAAACGCGTCTTTTAAAATGATTCAAATTGACAAGTTAAGCTTACAACAGAAAAAAAAAATTTGTTTGAATCAAAAAAATATATTTGTTTGAATTCAGTTTATTTGATTCAAATAAATATTTTTTTGATATAAATAAAATTTAATTGAAATAATAAAACTAATTATTTGTTTTCATGCACACAATTTTATTGATTTATTATTACTTAAATCAAATAAATTTTACTTGAATCATTAAAATATTTTTTCAATTTTATTTTATCGTTTATTTGAAATGAAAAAAACCCATTTTTCCCATGTTTTAAAAATACCCAATAAAATGGTAAACATAAATCAAGCAATTAATTTATTTAGTTCAATGAAAAAATTGCATTAATGTAAAAAATGGATTTAACTGAACTATTTTTTTCATATAAGTACATATTTCTTCAAAATGCTAGAATATTTGGTTAAATTTATTAAATAATTTTTTAATTTAACGAAATGAACTACATAAATTAATGTTTCTTTCACTTATTAAATTAATGCAAATTTAAATTAATTCAAGTAAATGTTTGTTCAAAAAAAATTATATGGGTTGATAAAAAATTTTGATTATACAAAATAATTATTTTGTTAAATTAAATAAACAATTTTTTTTCTCTTACTATTATTTTTATTTCAATTGAGAAGTTTGATTTTATAAAAGCAAAAAAGTAAATTATTTTAAAAGATGGGTTTAGTATGATGTAACTTTACTTAATCAATTAGTAACATTAAAAAAATTATTTTTCTCAATTAAATAAATATTTTTTAAAGTGGATTTGCTAAAGTTAAAATTATATTTTATTGTTTCAATAAAATGTATACTTATTTAACTAAATTAGGAAATCTTTGTTTTAAAATAATAAATTTACTTATTCAACTATATTTTTTTTTAATTCAACACTCCATTTGAGTGAAATAAATAATTAAATATTTTAATTGTAAAAAAATTTGTGTTTTTAATTTGGTATGTACTTATTACTTTAATTTTTGTAACTAAATGAATTGAAAATTATAAAACGCGTTTCAGTTTTACGTTGCTTTAAAATAATATGTTTATTATAACTTATAATAATTCAGGACCTACCTGCACCGACTCTCTAAACCGTACCCTTATAATTGGTAATTAAAAAAAAGTTTTGATAAAATAAATTAATTTTAAGAAATATTTTATTAAAACAAAAAACATACGCTTATTAAATGGAATAATAATTTTTTAATTTAACGAAATGAACTACATAAATTAATGTTTCTTTCACTTATTAAATTAATGCAAATATTAAATTAATTCAAGTAAATGTTTGTTCAAAAAAATTATTGGGTTGATAAAAAATTTTGATTATACAAAATAATTATTTTGTTAAATTAAATAAACAATTTTTTTTCTCTTACTTATTTTTATTTCAATTGAGAAGTTTGATTTTATAAAAGCAAAAAAGTAAATTATTTTAAAAGATGGGTTTTAGGATGTAACTTTACTTAATCAATTAAGTAACATTAAAAAAATTATTTTTCTCAATTAAATAAATATTTTTTAAAGTGGATTTGCTAAAGTTAAAATTATATTTTATTGTTTCAATAAAATGTATACTTATTTTAACTAAATTAGGAATCTTTGTTTTAAAATAATAAATTTACTTAATTCAACTATATTTTTTTTTTAATTCAACACTCCATTTGAGTGAAATAAATAATTAAATATTTTAATTGTAAAAAAATTTGTGTTTTTAATTTGGTATGTACTTATTACTTTAATTTTTGTAACTAAATGAATTGAAAATTATAAAACGCGTTTCAGTTTTACGTTGCTTTAAAATAATATGTTATATTATAAACTTATAATAATTCAGGGACCTACCTGCACCGACTCTCTAAACAGTACCCGTTATAATTGGTAATTAAAAAAAAGTTTTGATAAAAATTAATTTTAAGAAATATTTTATTAAAACAAGAAACATACGCTTATTAAATGGAATAATACTTTTTTGAAGCGATGTAATAATTTATTTGTATTAAATGCATTTTTATTAGAAAAATAAATTCATACGAAATAAAGTAATTTTAAAGAAATGTTTTATTGAAACAAAGAAATATTGGTTTATTGAATTAAATAAATTTTTTTTTTTGAAACGATGGAATAATTTATTTAAATGTTCACTGGTTTTGGTAAATATTCCAATCAATTTTTGAAAAAAATAAAGTTATTAAAATAATTTTTAAATAAACCATTTACTTAAATAAGAGAGCTTTCGGCAACAACCGCTAGGGGATCCAAGTTTCCCGCAAGCGCCAAAATTTTATCGGTTCATATAAAGAAACTTACAAAAGTATAAAATTAAATCGAGAAGCGAATTGAAAAAACGTTTTCTTGAATCAAGGAAATAATTTTACTAAAATTCGCTGCACTATATAAGGTAAGTAAGAAACATTAATTAATACAGTTATAGATCAAATACTCTTCGTTTCATCCAATTAAATAAACTATTTACTCAATTTCAGTGTTTCGGTCGTCGTATGAAAACTGGATTCAGTAACAGATAATTTACATAAAAGATGAAGATGCGTTACATTAAGAAAAGAAGTGCATTAGAACTACAAACTCAAGGATGCTCGATGTAATTAAATGTACATTGGATTCAATGGGCCATTGAACATAATCGAAGAAACGAAAATAATAAATAGGATAATAACTCAAAGGAAATAATAACTTTTTTTATGTTAAATAAAAAATTATTTGATTTAAAAAAGATTTCTTGATTTAAATGTATAGTTCAATTAAATGAAATAAATGTTTCATTCAAATAAATAAATTTATTAATAAAATTTACAGAGCAGTAATTAGGAAAGAAATATTAATTTTGTTTTAAATATATATTTACCTGAAGCAAATAACACTATTATTAATATAATTACAAAATATTATGAAATTGAATAAATATTTATTAGTATCAGATAAATGAAACTAATAGGATTAAATAATATTTATTTATTTATTTATTAACCAGTATCAGAAAATACATAGAATTCCTTAGAATTACATAGCTTTCCCCACAGAGATATAATGCACATATCTGTTGGTGGAACTGGCAAGATACTAAGTATCTAAGACTTATATACTAAAATTACATAATATACTTACATACTAAAATGACATAGTTAAATTCTTTTACTATATACTATATAACATCCATAAAGAGGCTACTAACTCATAAAATCACAAAGGCAACATTAAACAAATCATAATAAAGATTCAATTTATAAATAAAATTTGTATAGATTTTTTAAATATTATTAACTATCCAGTCTTTCAATTTTATCTTTTTGTTTTTTTTATTTAATTCTTTTAGACTAATTGGTAGCATATTAAACAAACCTATAGCTTTGATATAACTATTTTTTTTGCTAACAGTTTTTTTGAATCTTGGAATAGGTAGATTCTTATTTCTAGTTATACTGTTCGAAGACATAAACAGATTACTTAAACTATTATAATGATATGATAAACAATTTAACGCATATAATTGTTCTATATTTAACGGGTAATCTTAGTTATAAATTTATTTTTATTTATTATTTTTAATATTTTTTTTTGTAAATTATGCAGCAAGCTTATACTATTCATATACGCACCACCCCATGCTATAATACCATAACTAATAACACTATTGAACAGTGCATAATATAACATTTTAAGTGTTGTTATATTCATATAATTTGCAAGTTTATGAAAAATGAATATTAGGTACTTAGTTTTATTAACTAAATATTCTATATGTAAAGACCAATTCATTCTATAATCAAATATTAAACCTAGATATTTGGTATTTTTCACTCTTTTTAGCTTATTGTTATTAATTTGGATATCATAATTATCATTTTCATAATCTGGAACGCTATCTATATAATTTCCAAATGTAATATATGTTGACTTTTCTATATTTAAAGATAACTTGTTTAAGGCTAACCAATTGCAATCCAGTTTAATTCAATATTCATCTTATTTTTAACTTTTTCCCAAGTATCTTCGGTAACAATTAATGCTGTATCATCTGCATATGAGATTATATTTTCTTTTAACATGTCGTTTACATATATTATAAAAAGCAAAGGTCCAAGTATAGTTCCTTGAGGAACGCCTGTTTTAACAATATTATTATGACTTACAGTATCATCAATTCTTACTATCTGCTGTCTATTAGTAAGATATGAAAACATTAATTTATGTGCATTACCTCTAATTCCATAATTGTAAAGTTTATTCAGTAATATGTTATGATCTACCGTATCAAAAGCCTTCGCCAAGTCTAGAAATGCTATAGCCAAAGGTTTACTGTTGTCCAAGTTATTATAAATTTTATTGGTTATTTTCTGTAGGGCATCATTAGTGCCTCTATTTTGTATAAATCCAAATTGATTCTCTGAGAATATGTTACACTCTTTGAAAAATTTACAGATCCTTAATATATTATCTTTTCTAAAATTTTTGCTAAATTAGAAATTAGTGAAATTGGTCTATAATTTTCAATTTTCTTCTTACTACCATTTTTATGAATTGGTATAATCATTGCATTTTTAAGTGATTCAGGCCAAACAGATTTTTCTATGCATAAATTAAAAATGTGAACTAATGGATCCAAAATATATTTAATTAGTGACTTCAATGTTCTAGTGTCGATTTTATCCGAACCACCATTTTTTTTTCAAAATCATTTATTATATTATAAACTTCTATCGGATCTGTCGGAATCATAAATATAGTTTTGTTATTGAAATCAGGCAACCGGATATCGACACTATCAATTTCAAGAATTTTATTTCTCAATTCAATACCAATGTCAGTAAAGTAATTATTCATAACATTAGCAATATCCTCTGTATTCGTTATTCTATTTTTATATTTATCAAGGATAGCAGTAATTTTCTCTTGTTTTTTAGTATTTTTACCTAGTTTTTGACTTACAGTATCATCAATTCTTACTATCTGCTGTCTATTAGTAAGATATGAAAACATTAATTTATGTGCATTACCTCTAATTCCATAATTGTAAAGTTTATTCAGTAATATGTTATGATCTACCGTATCAAAAGCCTTCGCCAAGTCTAGAAATGCTATAGCCAAAGGTTTACTGTTGTCCAAGTTATTATAAATTTTATTGGTTATTTTCTGTAGGGCATCATTAGTGCCTCTATTTTGTATAAATCCAAATTGATTCTCTGAGAATATGTTACACTCTTTGAAAAATTTACAGATCCTTATATATATTATTTTTTCTAAAATTTTTGCTAAATTAGAAATTAGTGAAATTGGTCTATAATTTTCAATTTTCTTCTTACTACCATTTTTATGAATTGGTATAATCATTGCATTTTTAAGTGATTCAGGCCAAACAGATTTTTCTATGCATAAATTAAAAATGTGAACTAATGGATCCAAAATATATTTAATTAGTGACTTCAATGTTCTAGTGTCGATTTTATCCGAACCACCATTTTTTTTTCAAAATCATTTATTATATTATAAACTTCTATCGGATCTGTCGGAATCATAAATATAGTTTTGTTATTGAAATCAGGCAACCGGATATCGACACTATCAATTTCAAGAATTTTTTTCTCAATTCAATACCAATGTCAGTAAAGTAATTATTCATAACATTAGCAATATCCTCTGTATTCGTTATTCTATTTTTATATTTATCAAGGATAGCAGTAATTTTCTCTTGTTTTTTAGTATTTTTACCTAGTTTTTGATTTACAATATTCCATAAATTTTTTGGTTTATTAATAGCTTTTTTAATCACATCATATTCATATTTAATTTTTGCATCTTTAATTACTCTGTTTAGCACTTTATCATAATTTTTGTATTCCATCCTGTTATCAAAATTATTTACATCCATCATCCAAATTCTATAAAGCATTTTTTTCTATTACATGAAACAATAATTCCCTTAGTAATCCAAGATTTTCTTGGTTTCAATTTATCTGATTTTTTATTATTAATTCTAAATGTTGCACTATTAATACATTCCTTATATTATCAATTAAACAATTAATTGCCAATGATGGATCTTTCATTAATAATATCTGATTCCAATTAAGTTTTTTAGCAATTTATTAAGTTTATCATAACAAATTTCTGATCGCATTTTATAGTTCCCACTATGTTTTATATTTTTATTGATAAAAATAATGGAAAGTGATCCGTAAATGAATCAGTTAATTTAGCCGCCTTAACATTTAGATTACTATTTTTAATAAAGAAGTTATCTATACATGAACCCATTGTGTTAGTATTTGCTAATCTTGTTCCAGTTTGAAAACATGGAATGTACCCATATCAAGAAAATTATTTAAAAATTCCTGACTAATGTTATCATGACTAGAGATGTCTATATTGAAATCTCCAACAATAATATGATTAGAAACATTTTTCTTTAATTTTAATAGTTCTTTTATACTCATTAAGAATTCTACTTTATGAATATCATGCGATCTATATAAAGAAGTGATTTCGATGGTTTTTTCATGATTAGAGGTTATGTTTGTATTCAACATTCTTAAATTATCTATTTGAATAATGTCTGTATTTTCAGTTATATCTTTAGCCATATAGACAACAACTCCATCTGCTCTATTAATTTGACTATTGTTATAATAAATTTTGTAACCTTTTAAACTAAAATATTTATAATATTGAAGTGACCAAGTTTCTACGCAAATGACCATAAATGGTTTAATTTCAAGACGATTAATCAAAATTTCCAATTTATTGAAATTAGCATTCAACTCGTATATTAACATAAAGTATAAAATTCTTATTTGAATTGGTAAATTTATTAAGAGTGTCGATATCGCTGACGATAATTTCTTTTAATACGTTACAATTAATTATGTTATCAATAATATTAAAGTTATCCATCTTTTACTTATTTAGAATTTCTTAAATTTACTTAAATATTATTTATTAGAAGACAATGATGAAGTCGATGTTAATGTTCTTGATTTCAAAATACTTTTCTTCTTAGTAACATTTTGAAAGATCTCTATATTACCGATATATCTTGGTATTATCGGACTCATAGGATAATCCGTGTTTCCTAATTCCTTCTTGATTCTATTTTTCAACACTTGGCAGCACATGCTATCATTAACCACGTGTTTGCAGTCATAATTCATTTTATATTTTGGTTATGAAACTTACAATTTACACAATTTAAATTATCTGTTTGTGTACATTCAATTGTATTATGATGACCTGAACACTTTAAACAAACTTTTTCATTTAAGCACTTGTAACTATTATGTCCAAATCTTCCACACTTCAAACATGGTCTTGTATTTATTATATCGTATACTTTACAGTATTGAAATCCAACAAACACTTTATAGTTATTTTTCTCTTATTTTTTATAAATTTCATTTGTAACTTCAACTATTAAACTTTCTTGTTTTAATTTTTCATTTACATAGCTATGCAATACTTTACAGCCAGTTGAGAAATCTTTAAAGTTCCTTTCATTTATATCATTTTCAAGAGACAATTTATCCATTTTTTCTATATTCTGTATACCAATAATTTTCACTTTGGGTTTAATAACTCTTCTTTTTTAACTTCACATAAACTAGATAATTTTTCTTTTAATATTTTTTCAGCTTCTGTAATACTTGTTTCACTCATATAATCAATTATAATTTCATCATCACTTTTCATAAATATATTTTTTGTCTGAATTGATTTCTTTTTTATCATATAGTGATTTACATGTTTTTTTAGATCAAAAGTATCTTCTTTCCTTTTCTTTTTAACTATTAGTTTAGGAAGTTTCTTTGGCTTAGGTGGTACATTATTTACAACTTGTGAATATGTTTGTTTTTTAAATTCTATCTTGTTTGAATTTTCCTTTTCTAAAGCACTTTTTAATAATTGATTTTTATCATTCATTTCTGCCACTAATTGTTTCAGTAAGGTGTTTTCAATTCTTAAAGTTTCAGTTTCAGTCTGCTCATCATTAATATTCCAATCAATATTGTTCGTTTCGTTTATTATATCATTTAGATATTCTTCTCGTATCTGCGTTCTTTGTAATAATTTAATTTGTGCTATAATATACTTTGCTGTATCACTCAAGGCTGATTTTTTTGAGGTTAAGTTTAGTCCTTTATGTTCCGGACATATTATTAGCGAACTGCTTAATGTAATACCACTTTTTATTCTCTTACTATAACTACTTTAACTTTACTTTTTGGATGACATTTATAAAAAACTTCTTCGTCGTTGTCAGGAGGCTCTTCACCTCCTGACGCCATTTATTCTCTATATCTTTTAAAACAATTAAATAATTTCTTTGTTTCTGACACATCAATTTTATAAAACATTGAAATATTTTGTTCGATCGAAAAAAATTTTTGTTGGTTTAATAAAATTGTTTGGTTTAAGTGACTAAATATTTGTTACAAATAACTAATTATTTACTTGTGTGTTAATATAGCAGATTTTAATTCAATGAATAATTTGCTTGTTTAAAAGAAATATGTTGAATACAACGCAATATTTATTTATTTTTAATATAGATTAATTTTGTTCAAATAAATATATTTATTAATTTAACAAAACGGATTCTTCAAATATAGTGAAAGAAATAATTTACTTGATTCAAAAAAAATTTTTTTGAATTCAGTAAATTTTTTTTTCAGTGTATTATAACACAATAAGGTTTCACAGTGATTTTTTTTATCCGGAACGAATATTAAGGGTGGCTGCGAGGGGTGAAATCGGCCAAAAATAGAGAAAATTCCGTTTTTTTTTCGACGTTTTCTAACATATCACAAATAGGCGTCTTTTAAAATAGCTTAAAATAATAAGGTAAGCTTATTATATCACAATAAGGGTGTCCTGAGATTTTTGTATCCGGAACGAAAGGTTTTTGCCCATTTTATTAAAATTTTATTCCAAAAATTATTAGCAGCCTAATTAATTAGGATCAATTAAAGAGAATAATTTACTTAATCACTTAGATGAGTTACCAACCGAAAAAGTTAAAAGCGTAAAATGAACGAACGAAAAATCAATAAAAATATATTTATTTTTATGCATAGAATGTGAATAATTATTCTTATATTTTAAGCCATATATTAGAAACAAATGTAAGCAAAAGATCTCTTGTTTCGAACTATTTTATATTTATCTTGTATACGTAGATTTTAAATTGCTATTAATAATAAAAACAGAAAAATATAATAAAATTTCGTAAATACTATAAATATTACTTAATCTTTACTAGAGCAAGACAAAATTAATTAATTAATTATTAAAACAAACTGTTACAAACATTAGTTTTATCTTCCAGAACTTCTAATAAAATTTGATTTAACTATCGAAAATAAATATTTTTCTAATTACAGAAAATTCTTATAAGGTTAATTTATAATTTATCTATACCTCACATTAAAGTTATAACTTATTTTAAAAAGATTAATTTGAAATTTCTTAAGCAGGATTTGATATAGATTAAATTTTGATTAAATTATATTTTAACATGGATTTTATTTCAATAAATATTTAATAAATGGAAGAAAAAGATTGTAATCGGAGAAGAAAACCGAGCAGATTTTTCGCCAATTCTATTGATCGTTTAGTTTTTGTTTTGAAGGTGAATATCGACGAGAGAGTATAATTGACAAAATGCGATCGCGGCAGCTATCACCGTTTTCTTTACGTATACCGTTTATCAGTTCAGCTTCATCTCGCACACGATGGATAATCGCAACGCGCTTGTTCCGTATACCGGGAGTGATTATGCACAAATGGTGCATTTTTATTACGTTTGTGGTGGTGTTCTTAATCGCGCAGCGCAGGCGTATCGTGATAGGTGGCCAAATCGGCGACATCCCGATCCGCACACAATAGGTGAAGCGCATCGACGTTTCATGAACACTGGAAGTGCGTTACCGGAGCCTCGAGATGCTGGTCGTCCACAAGTCTTGAATCCAGCTGTGGAGGATCAAATTGTGGAGATGTTTGAGGCCGACCCGACAACAAGCTGCCGTAAAGTTGCTCGGCAATTGAATCAAAGGGTATCGCACAGTCGTGTGCATGCCGTAATAAGGGATGCTGGGAAGCATCCTTATCATTACCGGCGTGTTCAGCACTTGCTACCCGGCGATTATCAGCGCCGTGTCAATTTTTGCGAAGGCTTGTTGGCGGAATTAATTTATATTATAATTATCTATGAAAAAAAATTTATGAAAAAAAATTAATGAAATATTACTTGAGTAGCTATGCGCTTACGCAGTAGCGGTTCGTTTGTTACTTGTACGTTTGAGTGTTTGATTTTGATCTCATTGTACTGTCATGTAGCGAAAGTATATTTTTTTTATAAATTAATATTTTTAGTTTGGACTAAGTATTGAACATTGTTGTATATTATTTTTCCTCTTCACTGAAGGCGTGAAATTTGAACTTTAAAATATTATTACTTATACTATTATTTATGGTTTGGATTTAGCAATAATAAATGTAAACTGACAGATATGTACAGATATTATTGAGAATATAGACAACAGATTTAATAAAATTTATTTATTAAAAAAAATTTGAAATACATGATTAAAATATGAAATTCTTTCTTTGAATCTTCCATACATAATAGTCCACCATTATATATTATATATTATTATTTTTTTTTTGTTATTTAACGTTGCTCTATTTATGCTGCCAGGGCTAATCAGCGACGGAGGTGAACGGTGTGTCTGTAAACAAAGCACATGTAGTTGAAACAGTGGTGCTTGTGTCCATCGGAAGATATCATCGGTCACTGTAATTAGTCTAATAATTACAGTTTCCTGTCCTCCCGATGGAACCACCGCGATCCTCTTTACATCTTCGCGTCCCTAACGTTCCCTATAGTTCAGATGCCCGTGCCTCTTATGCACTGAAAAATGCACGAAACGCACTTGCACCTGAACTGGTGTCACATTATAGTGACACGCCGAGCCACTGAGACGCGGTGTTCGGAAAATGCATATGAAAAAATTTTCAGAGGTACACGTCTGGGATCGAACCCACGACCCTCGGTGTGAGAGTCGGGAGCTCTACCCATGAGCCACCACGGCTCTTATATTATATATTATATTTTTTTTTTGTTATTTAACGTTGCTCTATTTATGCTGCCAGGGCTAATCAGCGACGGAGGTGAACGGTGTGTCTGTAAACAAAGCACATGTAGTTGAAACAGTGGTGCTTGTGTCCATCGGAAGATATCATCGGTCACTGTAATTAGTCTAATAATTACAGTTTCCTGTCCTCCCGATGGAACCACCGCGATCCTCTTTACATCTTCGCGTCCCTAACGTTCCCTATAGTTCAGATGCCCGTGCCTCTTATGCACTGAAAAATGCACGAAACGCACTTGCACCTGAACTGGTGTCACATTATAGTGACACGCCGAGCCACTGAGACGCGGTGTTCGGAAAATGCATATGAAAAAATTTTCAGAGGTACACGTCTGGGATCGAACCCACGACCCTCGGTGTGAGAGTCGGGAGCTCTACCCATGAGCCACCACGGCTCTTATATTATATATTATACAATTGTTCATTATCAATTTATAGTCATTTCTATGACACCTATTAGAAAACCGTGTGCTGGTTGAGAGCGCACAATTGGTCTGCACTGACAGAACTTAATTTAAATAAACGTTGGTTTGTTTTTACATACATAAATTATTTAAAAAAATAAACATTAACTATTTTCATAATTACAATAAATTGTTCTATTTTTTTATACTTGCAAATTTATTATTATTAACTTTTAATAATTAAACATATAAGATATATATATAAGATATTTTATATATAAGACAATTTAATAACGTTTTCCTCTGCTTTAAAATGTTACCTTTTTTCATTGGATAATAGAATTTTGAAATTTCAAACCATATCAATTAAAATTTAGTGCTCGGTCTATATATATATATATATATATATATATATTTGATTGATACGGTTTGAAATTAAAAAATTCTATTATCCAATGAAAAGATGTAACGTTTTAAAGTAGAGTATGTTTATATATATATATATATATATATATGGGTGGTTCTCTGTGACATCGAAGATGAAAAAAATAAATATTGCTATAACTGTGGGAATATGTTTTAGAGGTATCCAGTAGTTCTCCTGAATTTTTTCAGATTTTTTCTGGGTCATTATTTTAAGTTACAGAGAGTCAAAGTTGACATTTTAGCACTTTATTGCATTATATGCCCATTTTCATGAATTTTTAGCTCCCAGGGGATGCATTTTTCACTAAAAACATAAGTATGACTTTTTTTGTAAAATTTTCCGAACTTTTCACTAAAAATACTTTTAAAGACATAAATGAATGCTGTCACACTCTTGTAAGCCATTTAAATAGTGAAAACCTTAAATAGTGAAAATCAGCAATTCTGCTCCGGACTCTGGTAACCTAATACTGTCTAAAAGATGTCTTTTTATAGTCAGAAACTGCCTAAAAATTTCCAGAGTGGGTCTAAATCATTAAGATCACTTATGGTCAAAATATCCGGGAAAAGTGCCCGAAATATTAATAGAAATGTATATTTGTTGCCTTATAACGTTGAATCTATTAGCATGATCATTGCAAAAAAATTTGTGCACTTACCTTGGAGTGGTAGAAAAGTATCTCCACTTGTTTCAGTATCCATCGAATCCCCTGTAAGCTGCTAAAAATACAAATATTATTATACAAATGTAAAAAATTAATTTTTAAACATTTATAATTCCTGAATTTTTAGTTTTACATCCCTTACAAGAATTATAATACTAATCTGAAGGATTACTATAAATATATAAACATCATTATTACAATAACTGAATATACGTATTTAATACAAAAGATATATAAATAAATGGGATATATAATTATAATGAATAATATGATAACGTGACAGTGACAAGTTTGTGAAATCTAAACAATGTATTGCTGAATAATAATAATAATAATGTTGATACTTTTATAGTAATCCTTCAGATTAGTATTATAATTCTTGTAAGGGATGTAAAACTAAAAATCCAGCATTATAAATGTTTAAAAAATAATTTTTTATAATTTTATAATAATATTTGTATTTTTAGCAGCTTACAGGGGATTCGATGGATACTGAAACAAGTGGAGATACTTTTCTACCATTCCAAGGTAAGTGCATAAATTTTTTTGCAATGATCATGCTACTATATTCATCATTATAAGGCAACAAATATACATTTCTATTAATATTTCGGGCACTTTTCCCGGATATTTTGACCATCAGTGATCTTAATGATTTAGACCCACTCTGGAAATTTTTAGGCAGTTTCTGACTATAAAAAGACATCTTTTAGACAGTATTAGGTTACCAGAGTCCGGAGCAGAATTGCTGATTTTCACTATTTAAGGTTTAAATGGCTTACAAGAGTGTGACAGCATACATTTATGTCTTTAAAAGTATTTTTAATGAAAAGTTCGGAAAATTTTACAAAAAAAGTCGTACTTATGTTTTTAGTGAAAAATGCATCCCCTGGGAGCTAAAAATTCATGAAAATGGGCATATAATGCAAAAAAGTGCTAAAATGTCAACTTTGACTCTCTGTAACTTAAAATAATGGCCCAGAAAAAATCTGAAAAAATTCAGGAGAACTACTGGATACCTCTAAAACATATTCCCACAGTTATAGCAATATTTATTTTTTTCATCTTCGATGTCACAGAGAACCACCCATATATATATGTATATAAACACCGGGCACAAAATTTTAATTGATACGTTTTGAAATTCCAAAATTCTATTATCCAATGAAAAGAGGTAACATTTAGAAGTAGAGGAAAACATTATTAAATTGTCTTATATAGAATCTTCTTATCTATTAAACAACATTGTTTTATTTTTAAATATTATTGGTTTGTAAACGTGTAAGTTTTTTTGTGAAATTAAAAAAAAATTGGAAATTACTATACTAAACCAGGTTAGTTTATTAATTAGAAATAATATTTAAAATAAATTGTAAGACAAAAGACTCAATATTAGGACAGACATAAAATTAAGATTAATAGTAGAACAAGATTAATTTTTCGTTATTAATAGTAATATGGTTTTATATATCGATTAATTTAAGTTGTTTTCATGATAATTTATCTATTTGTACAAATATAATGATGGTTTAATTAAAGTTATCAATTAATTATAATGCATTATTAAAAATTTTTAAGGTTACCTTTTTGTTTAGATTATGTATCAGCATAACAATATCTTATGTTCCATAATGCATTAATTGTACATATTTAATATTTTTTATGATTTTTTATATATTTCGATAATGCTCCCGAAATTATAAATTATATGTCCGATTACTAGGTTTGTTTTAATATAGGCTGTTCGAATTGTGTAACTTTGGTTATTTCTTTTTTTATGAATGTTACTTTTTTTATAAATAAGGTAAATTTGATTTCAGTACTTTCTATTGCAGAAACTTTTTATGGAGTTTAAGCTAAATATAAGTAAAAATAGGATGGGAGTAATAATTAAAGATTTTTTTATCAGATAACATTTTTAAAAGTGTGATTGGAAACCATACTTGCGAATGTTGACACCTTCGTGGAAGATGTTTTATATAAAGTACTGTCTAGAGGCACGAATTCTATGTGGAATATTTAATAATGATTAATAAAATTACTAAAAGTGAAATTCTAATAATATATAAAAAATTTATATTGACATCTACAAAATACTTACCGTTGTATTAGATACACATTTATATAATCTTATGCAAAAAATTGGGTTGAAAATTTGAAATTGAAAATAATTGGAGATTAAGTTTTCAAAATTAATTTTTCGTTAATCTATGCTGTAATCCCTAGCGGAAATAGTAAATGCTAATAACTGCAAATAACTGTACATAACTGCAAATAACTGTAAATAACTGCAAATAATTGCAAAGAACTAAAATATTTAGTTGGGTTTTAGACGCTATTAACTATTATTTGTAGCTCTTTGCAGTTTCTTGCAGTTATGAACAGTTATTTGCAATTATTAGCAGTTACCTGCAGTTATTTGCAGTTTTGTCTAATTCTAAGTAGGTTTATATAGTTTTTAGAAATAATTATTAGCAATTATTTGCAGTTTTTAACAGTTACTAATAGATTATACCAATTATTTGCAGTTATATTCAGTTATTTGGAGTTATACGCTGTTTCTTTATAATTATATTATAGCACAAAAATAGAAGTGCAAATAATAGCAAATAATTGCAAATAACTATTAAAAGCAAATAAAAACTGCTAATATTTGCTAATAATTGCTATTAACTTTTATAATATCTGTCAAATTTTGTGTTAGAACTTTCAACAAAGACTAATAACTGCAGATAATTAGTTGTAACTGTAAATAACTGCAAATAACTGCAAATAACTACAAATAATAGTGATTAGCGTCTCAAACCCAACTAAATATTTTAGTTCTTTGCAGTTATTTTCAAATACTATTTCCGCCAGGGATGTAATAGCTATGCTGTACATACTAATAGCCTCTATGATTATACAGATTTCTGTTTACTTATAGACACTGATTCACTATTACTATTATTATATTATCATATTATCAGTACTCAGTCTTTGATTCACATACATTTTTCAACTTCGTAAATTGGAATACGGTCGGGCAGTGCATGGTCTTTACATCATCCTGCTCTGCTCAGTGCTTCTTTCCCGTTTTTCGTGTTCTAATTAATGTAAACCACTTGTCGTGTTTTAAGTATTGTAAACCACTGCTTAATACAGAATATTTTCGTAATTCATATAAGTGCTGTCGTATAGTCGTATCGATTCTTCCTTTCTGGAGTATCGATTCTTTTTTTCTGGAGTATCGATTCTTCAAGAATCAAATAAATAATCGATACTTTAAAAAAAATTGAATAAATTTTAGAGAATCGAGTAGAATCTCCCATTCCTGTGCTATAGTTGGTTTTACTTTTGAATTTTACTGTTGAAAAAAATCATATGATATTTTCACCTAAAATTTTCACCTGATAATTTTAGGTAACTTTTGTTTCATTTTTTTAAGTAAATTAGGTAATTTTATCAGGTAAAAGTTTTAGGTAAAAAATTTAGGTAAAATTTTTTGCTTTTGATTTTTTGATAGAAATTTTGCTTATATATATGAATTTAAATACGTAAATATATCACTTCAAAATATTATCCAATTAATTTATGTAGTAGTATAAAATAGTGTTCTTAATATTAATATGATTAACAACATATTACATTAATAACCTAAAAAACGTACGTAATAAATTTAAGTAATTTTATCAAGTATTTTGTTGCATGACTATTTATTAGAAAATAATCAGGTGATTTTATTTTTTGAGTGCTTGACTCTACAAGTAAAGAGAGCATGCGCAGCACGTTAATCGAATTACAAATTTGCGATTAAAAAATAATGATAAATTGCATTTTTATATCTAAGAATAGGCACATATTATAGTTACTGAAGACACACATAAACATTGTTAGAATTGCCTATTCTTAGACCTTTACCAACACACAATAATTACTTAGAGCATCGGTTAGTTCCGATTCGTTGAGCATCAGGTACCTCGTACGTGATACAACACATAACGGCTCTTAGTTCTGGCGCGCACATCATAACACGGTAACCGCAAATACTGAAACTTGTGATATTTCTGAATTGCTGCGTATTTTCTCCACATATAACAGGTTAAGTATGTAAAATATTAATTATAATAGTAATTATAAATACTCATCAATCATTTCCTTATATAATTTATTATCGTTTAATTACTATTGAAGAAGAAGAATGTTTTATATTTACATAACCTAAAAATTCTGATACTTAAATTACTTTAAATTGTATACATATATTAATTATTGTTAATTAAGTATAATATCAGTCAAATTATTATTTGGTTAGAATTTAAATTAATTGTTTATTAAAAGGCATAATTTGTTACTTACAAAGGAGACCAACCAAGTAAATACTAAAAAACAATTCGCTAGTTTAATTTATAAATATGATATAGAAAGTAAAAGCTATAGTTTAAAAAAAATCATGCTATCAATTTAATTAATTTATTTTGTATATTAGTTTCCATGAACATAGCTTTTGAGTTCAAATAAATTTTATGGTTTTTGTAGTATGATGATAATAGTTTTTACCAAGTGCGTATACATTAGAATATAAAAATTTATACTAAAATATTTTGCTAGAAAGAGTTTTTGTTAATTTATAAAGATACATAATAAATTTTTATATTTTTGAAAGCTTCAACACTGTATGTATAAATGTGTATACATATATGTATGATATATTATCTTAAATATTGTTTTAAAGACTAAACATTCTTATACATATTATGTATTTTATTTCTATACAGTTTTATTCGCAATTTCATCAGAGCAAAGGGATGTAAACTAAGTTTTAATATGACTTCATCTAATTCAAAGGACGAGTTGATCTTTCTATGTGATGGTTTGATACTTTTTATTTGAAAATATTTCAAACTTATAATCTATAAAAATTGTATTTGTAAACTTTGTTTTAATTACTATTTTATAGTTTTATTAAAATTGCATTAATATAAAGATATTGTACATAATATATACAATTAATAATTTGCTATAAATATATTAATGTTATATAACTATGTACTTTTAATAGTACATTGTTAAAATGTACAATTAACATTTAATTTATATTGTATCATAGGATAAATTATGAACCAATAATAGCTCCAATACAAAAAATATTTATTTCATTATAAAAATGTGATTTTAAACTAAAGAAAGCTTCAACATTTAATTTTAGTACTATCCGGATACAACTGAATGTCAATTTATATTGTATAATAGAAAAAGTTATTGAAAGATGGTAGCTTCAATACAAATAAATATTTATATTATTACAAAATTGTGATTTTAAACTAAAATAAGCTTTCTTATGTATTATAAGATAGCATCGATTCACAATATACATATACTATTACATAGTTTAAAATTGAATTTAAGTTTTATCTGGAGTCATAATTGAAATTGTTAAAATAAAAATTTAAAAAAACAGCAAATATTACAACAAAATAGAAAGGAAACTATATTACATAAATTAAAAAATTTATTTGAAAGTTTTTTTAGATAGAATTTTTGCTTTTAATAATTTCCTTGATTAATTTCCTTCATGATAATCATGATCATAATATTTTACAAAAAATAGTACAAGATTAGTTTAAATTGTATTTTTTCTTTACAGTTTCAACAGATACATGTGACAGCTTGGTGTCACATATTGCAGGATCTCCTGAACTACACCAAAACGATAGCATTAATAATATAACAATCCCTTTAATAAATTGTCAAAATGTGCCTCTTGACCTAGAACGTACCTCAGAAAACACCTGTATTATAATTGATTCACCAAATGGTGTATTATCAGCAAAACCTATAGTATAAGGGAATCCAACAGTCTTTCCTTCTCACCAAGTAAATAATTTAATTATTTATCGTTAAATAAATATTAGAATAGAAAAAGGCAAAACTATAATTTTGTAAATAATCTTTATCATATGAATTTTATAATAATAGTTATTACAATCAGTATTCCTAAATATAACTTACTTGTTCCTTAAATAAATTTTTTTTTCAGTTGTTCCTTCAAACAGTGATAATTATATACAGTTATATATACTATATATAGTTTAAGAAGAAAAAGGTATTTCATAAGCAGCGCAGTTCTTTGTAAAGGATATTTATATACAAAATCAAATCTGAAATACTGCAAATAAATTATATTTATATAAAGATTGTAATATGAACATTTATTAGTATTCGAGAATTACAATGCAAATATGTCTGTGATCACTTACTGTATATTCTAGTTTTAAAATTATAAAATTTTCTACATTATTCGTTAAACAAAATCTATGATGAAATACGGTGTTTTCATTGTATTCAAAATTACATCAGTAAATTAAATTTGAATATTTCTTATTACTTTTGTAATATTTCATGATCTTAAGACTTGAAATTTCATAAAAATGCTGCATTTTGGAATATACTTTGCCGTAAATACACCAAACAGACTTTAAGTTAACCATTTTTAAAAAATTGTTCATTTTTCCTTATTTTTAATTTCCTATCAGAAATTTCAATTTTGTTTATTCTATTATAACGTTCAGTTTCAAAATTTTAAAACTAGAAACAAATAAATATAAGTTATATATATATATATATACTATTTAATAGAACAGACTACTTACATGAAGCAACAGGGGGTTTTGCTTTCAGATTTGACATTTAATGTTATTAAGATTATATTTGTAAAATTGTTATCTACATTACTTTAACAAAAGAATTATTATATTTTTACAAAATGGAAGGTGTTATTAAAAAAAATGTATCTTCGCTTAATCACGTAAAATAAATGTTTAAAATAAAGATATATTTAATTCACCTGACTTATGTGTATATTTATGTCACTGTCACAAGTGAGTGATTTACAAATTTTTTAACAAAACTTTATCAGGTGATTTACATCACCAAATTTAACTTTTTAATTATTAAAATGACTAAAATTATTAAATTAAGGGTAGCTTTTTGTCTTTTGACTTATATATTGTAATTTCAAGGTTCGACGTCATATATTTAAAATACGTGATTTAAAAATATGCTTAAAAATTTGTAAATTAGCCACGTGTCCTGTTCAAAATAATAAAGGATTATATATATTACCTACTATAATTTAACAATTTCTTTAATTTCTTTAGGTAAATTTGGTAATATAATAAGGTAATTTAATCAGCTTTTTATTAAGTAAAAAAATTAGCTACAATTATATACCTTATTTTTTTACATTACTTTTTAAAAACCTAGGTTTGTAGAAAATTAATTTTTCATTCATTTGCATAGTTTACATAAGTTTTAAAACTTCAATTGAAACAAAAACTTAATATTAGATAAATATTTTACCTAATAAAATCACCCGATAAAATTACCTAATTCTATTACGTAATAAAATCACCTGATTATTTTCTAATAAATAGTCATGCAACAAAATACTTGATAAAATTATTTAAAAATTTATTACGTACGTTTTTTAGGTTATTAATGTAATATGTTGTTAATCATATTAATATTAAGAACACTATTTTATACTACTACATAAATTAATTGGATAATATTTTGAAGTGATATATTTACGTATTTAAATTCATATATATAAGCAAAATTTCTATCAAAAAATCAAAAGGTACCCAAAGTTGGACCAATTTCGGTACCCACCGATGGACCAATGTTGGTATCCAATGTTCAATCAATATTGGTACCCAACGTTGAATCAAAATTGGTACCCACCGTTGGACCAATGGTGGTACCCAATGTTGGACCAAAATTGGTACCCACCGTTGGACCAATGGTGGTACCCAATGTTGCACCAATGTTCGTATCCAACCGTGGACCAATGTACCCAACGTTGGACCAAGGTTGGTACTCAACGTTGGACCAATATTGGTACCCAACGTTGGACTAATATTGGTACTCATTATTGGTTTGAACGTTGGCACCCAACGTTGAACCAATATTAGTGCCCATTATTGGTTTTGAACGTTGGTATCAAACGTTCATCCAATATTGATAGTCATTGTGGTTTAGAACGTTGGTATCCAACGTTGGAGCAATATTGGTACTCATCATTGGTTCGAACGTTGGCACCCAACGTTGGACCAATATTGGTATTCACTATTGGAATTTGAATGTTGGTACCGAAGTTTGATTTTCTAATGCAGAATATTTATGGAGTATAAGCAAAAAAAAAATATAAAAAAAAAAAATTTTGGTAGTTTCCACGTACACCTTTTTACAGGTTTTTACGTATCCCCTACACCTTTATTCCATTTCCAATTTTACCCCCTCTTTTTACCCCACCTTCTCGCATTCGCCCGGGGATATGCCAGTGGAGAGAGGGAAAACCTGTGGCCAAACCCGTTGGGATAAATGCCATTTAGGAAAACCTCCTCCGAGAAGGGCAGTGTATTCGAGAACAATTCTGTTTGGGTGGCAAGGTCACATTGCGTAGTCTTTAACACCGAAACTGAATGCCTCACACCTCCCGCTCACGTTGTGGAATGTGAAAAAACACCTAACCGATCATTTAAGCTAAGCCCGAGAACGGTCACCCATCCAAGTGCCAACCGCGCTCGGTGCTGCTTAACTTTCATGACCGGCCGAGGTGCGTATCCGCCACTCCGCCACCGTGTCGGTCAAAAAAAAAAAAAAAAATATATATATATATATACAGGGTGATCCAGAAACATAGGTAACATATATATGTATATTCCGATTCAGAAAATTAATTCGAGTATAACCCCGTCGGAATTTTTAAAAAATATTAATTAGGCAAGGCGTAATTAATTTTTGAAATGGGCCAATCAGAGGCCGGATTAGGGAAGAAAGGTGAGCGGCGTTGCCGCGCGAGTTCTAATGCAACAGGTCAACGGGCGAAGCGGTCGAGGCGCCTGAACATAGCTAATGCGTATAGCAGAAGCGAAGATCGCGAAAGCGAATGAATCGCAAAATATATTTTACGAGATTGATTGTATGAATAAAATGTACAATCAAGGAAATGATTTTTATTTAAGTTTGAATTATACCGCAGACTAATAAATTCATTACTACTATTATTAATTTACTTACTAAATCTATGATACGTGTGCGTTATAAATATGAGATTATTACAGTTTTTAATCTCATCGTATTTACATTAATTTATTGAAACCTTTATGACGAATCTTAAGACAATAAAATTTTGAATTGAATTAAGTTTTGTGTACAATATAGCCAATAAATACGTTTACCATAAAGATATATCGCTACATAATGGAAATATATTAATTAATTTTGCAAGTATATTGGCAATAATATTGCTAGGTAAATAATTCCTAGTCCGTGTAAAATGAAATTTAGCTCAAGCCTCAATTCTCCGTTTAAAAAACATAATGCTACCGCGAGCGCTCTCCGATGTTCGCGCACATCAAATTTTGTGTTCGCGGAGTAAGCCCGCCGCGGGCGCTCTCCGACGTTCGCGCTCATCAAATTTTGTACTCGCGGAGTAAGCCCGTCGCGGACGCTCTCCGACGTCCGCACTGCAAGAGCAAACGTGCTCGAAAAAAGTTACTTCGTTAAAATTACAATTCATTGTGTTTCAGACTTAATAAATATTTTGGAAAACTCGTTCCAAATGTTTAGGATAATAATTGCAATAGTCTGGCTGTTGAATTGAATTGAGTGTTCAATATACAAAATGCCAATGAATAACTACCATTAATTCGCAATATATTGGTAATATATTAGCAATAATCTTGCTAGTAAGTTAATTCCGAGTCCGTGTATAATAAAATCTAGCTGAACCCTCGATGAAGTTTTATAATAGTCTGGGAATCATCTAGCTATAGTATATCTATAATATGTTTACGTTTACCAAATATTTTTAAACTGATTTTTTATAATATATTAGTATATGCTGAACAAATCGATATCATTAAATTTAATTGGATCATATCTTTACTAAAAATCGGTATTATGAGAAATCGAGGATTTATGTCACGCATCTTAGTAATTATTCGGATGACCAAAGACAGACGTTCATTCACGGTTTCATCCACTTGAGGTTATAAAAGATCATCGATTCGTCGGTAGTATTGACAATTTGGAAGACACGAAACATATTGGCGATATATTGATAATACTTTGGCTATATGTTGGCAACATATTGGCAACATATTGGCAACATATTGGCAATATATTGACAATACTTTGGCAACATATTGGCAATATATTGGCAACATATTGGCAACATATTGGCAACATATTGGCAATATATTGATAATACAAATAATAAATATTTAACGAAATACACTTTAACTGCAGGATTTAAGCCAGACTTTAAGCCATACTTGCGCAAACACTTTGAGACACACATACAGCCATACTAAACGATCAACTTTTCATTCCTTGTAACTACCCTCTGTATTGGTTGGTAATAAAAGCCGACATAAGAAAAATCAACGAGTTATTTTGTTATTCTAAAATATCTGTCTTTGTTGATTGCTTTAAATCGTCTTCTCGTTCTTGCATTAGTAGCACAAACTGTGTGAGAAGTTTCATCAACCACCTAAATACAGGAGGGTAGTAATATGGAATGAAATTTGCTTTTTTATCAAGAAGTAGACATTTTCATGTTATTTTCTTATCTAGAACATCTGTCCTTTGTTGATTTTTCTTAAGTTGGCTTCTCGTACCAACCAATACAGAGGGTAGTTACAAGTAATGAAAAGTTGATCTTTCAGTATGGCTAATTGTATGGCTGTATGTATATCTGAAAGTGTTTGTGAAAGTATGGCTTTAAGTCTCGCTTAAATCTTGCAGTTAAAAGTGTATTTCGTTAAGAACCCGCGTAAAAAAATTAAAGTTTATATGAATTTTATATAAACTTTAGGTTTGGCTAAACTTGATATGGGGTTGGCCAACGAGACTGAGCCGAACTTGTGCAATTGACTGTTCCAGTTTGGCGAAAGTATATCAAATGTTCAGCTGAAATTCATATAAAGTTTTTATAAAGTTTTTTACAATTACTGACAAATAAAATATAGTTTATACAAAGTTTAGCTGAGCTCAATATTAATGTGATAGCAAGTTCAGGTTTACAAAGTCATATAATATTGATATCAACATACCCAAAGAAAAATTTTAAAAATCTGCTTTAACTGACATTAGTAAGAATACATCGGTTAGAAAAATGGTGAAAATAGATACTTTGTGGTTTTTTAAATTTCTTCTTTCAGGTTATGTCTTCAAAACTAAGGAAATGGACAACACTTTTCAGTGACGGATTCGAATTTTTTGGAATATATCTCCGTTTTTCTAACCGCTGTATTCTTACTAATGACAGTTAAACATATTTTTAAAATTTTTCTTTGGGTATGTTGATATCAACATTATATGACTTTATAAACCTGAACTTATGCTATCACGTTAATATTGAGTTCAGCTAAACTTAGTATAAACTATATTTTATTTGTCAGTAATTGTAAAAAAACTTTATAAAAACTTTATATGAATTTCAGCTGAACATTTGATATACTTTCACCAAACTTGAACAGTCAATTGCACAAGTTCGGCTCAGCCTCGTTGGCCAACCCCATATCAAGTTTAGCCAAACCTAAAGTTTATATAAAATTCATATAAACTTTAATTTTTTTACGCGGGTTCTTAACGAAATACACTTTAACTGCAAGATTTAAGCGAGACTTAAAGCCATACTTTCACAAACACTTTCAGATATACATACAGCCATACAATTAGCCATACTGAAAGATCAACTTTTCATTCCTTGTAACTACCCTCTGTATTGGTTGGTACGAGAAGCCAACTTAAGAAAAATCAACAAAGGACAGATGTTCTAGATAAGAAAATAACATGAAAATGTCTACTTCTCGATAAAAAAGCAAATTTCATTCCATATTACTACCCTCCTGTATTTAGGTGGTTGATGAAACTTCTCACACAGTTTGTGCTACTAATGCAAGAACGAGAAGACGATTTAAAGCAATCAACAAAGACAGATATTTTAGAATAACAAAATAACTCGTTGATTTTTCTTATGTCGGCTTTTATTACCAACCAATACAGAGGGTAGTTACAAGGAATGAAAAGTTGATCGTTTAGTATGGCTGTATGTGTGTCTCAAAGTGTTTGCGCAAGTATGGCTTAAAGTCTGGCTTAAATCCTGCAGTTAAAGTGTATTTCGTTAAATATTTATTATTTGTATTATCAATATATTGCCAATATGTTGCCAATATGTTGCCAATATGTTGCCAATATATTGCCAATATGTTGCCAAAGTATTGTCAATATATTGCCAATATGTTGCCAATATGTTGCCAATATGTTGCCAACATATAGCCAAAGTATTATCAATATATCGCCAATATGTTTCGTGTCTTCCAAATTGTCAATACTACCGACGAATCGATGATCTTTTATAACCTCAAGTGGATGAAACCGTGAATGAACGTCTGTCTTTGGTCATCCGAATAATTACTAAGATGCGTGACATAAATCCTCGATTTCTCATAATACCGATTTTTAGTAAAGATATGATCCAATTAAATTTAATGATATCGATTTGTTCAGCATATACTAATATATTATAAAAAATCAGTTTAAAAATATTTGGTAAACGTAAACATATTATAGATATACTATAGCTAGATGATTCCCAGACTATTATAAAACTTCATCGAGGGTTCAGCTAGATTTTATTATACACGGACTCGGAATTAACTTACTAGCAAGATTATTGCTAATATATTACCAATATATTGCGAATTAATGGTAGTTATTCATTGGCATTTTGTATATTGAACACTCAATTCAATTCAACAGCCAGACTATTGCAATTATTATCCTAAACATTTGGAACGAGTTTTCCAAAATATTTATTAAGTCTGAAACACAATGAATTGTAATTTTAACGAAGTAACTTTTTTCGAGCACGTTTGCTCTTGCAGTGCGGACGTCGGAGAGCGTCCGCGACGGGCTTACTCCGCGAGTACAAAATTTGATGAGCGCGAACGTCGGAGAGCGCCCGCGGCGGGCTTACTCCGCGAACACAAAATTTGATGTGCGCGAACATCGGAGAGCGCTCGCGGTAGCATTATGTTTTTTAAACGGAGAATTGAGGCTTGAGCTAAATTTCATTTTACACGGACTAGGAATTATTTACCTAGCAATATTATTGCCAATATACTTGCAAAATTAATTAATATATTTCCATTATGTAGCGATATATCTTTATGGTAAACGTATTTATTGGCTATATTGTACACAAAACTTAATTCAATTCAAAATTTTATTGTCTTAAGATTCGTCATAAAGGTTTCAATAAATTAATGTAAATACGATGAGATTAAAAACTGTAATAATCTCATATTTATAACGCACACGTATCATAGATTTAGTAAGTAAATTAATAATAGTAGTAATGAATTTATTAGTCTGCGGTATAATTCAAACTTAAATAAAAATCATTTCCTTGATTGTACATTTTATTCATACAATCAATCTCGTAAAATATATTTTGCGATTCATTCGCTTTCGCGATCTTCGCTTCTGCTATACGCATTAGCTATGTTCAGGCGCCTCGACCGCTTCGCCCGTTGACCTGTTGCATTAGAACTCGCGCGGCAACGCCGCTCACCTTTCTTCCCTAATCCGGCCTCTGATTGGCCCATTTCAAAAATTAATTACGCCTTGCCTAATTAATATTTTTTAAAAATTCCGACGGGGTTATACTCGAATTAATTTTCTGAATCGGAATATATATATATGTTACCTATGTTTCTGGATCACCCTGTATTTAATTAAAGATAGTTGTTGCTTATGTCGATTTGATTTCAGTGTTTTCCATTGCAGAAACTCTATGAAGTTTTCACATCATCCTGCTCTGCTCAGTGCTTCTTTCCCGTTTTTCGTGTTCTATGTATTGTAAACCACTCGTCGTGTTTTAAGTTGTGTAAGCCACTTAATACAGAATATTTTCGTAATTCATATAAGTGCTGTCGTATAGTCGTTTCGATTCTTCGTTCCTGGAGTATCGATTCTTTGGTTCTGGAAAATCGATTCTTCAAGAATCGAATAAATAATCAATACTTAAAAAAAAATTGAATAAATTTTAGAGAATCGAGTAGAATCTCCCATTCCTGTGCTATAGTTGGTTTGGAATTTAGGTACCCAATGTTGCGTCAATATTGGTACTCAACGTTGTACCAATGTTGGTACGCAATGTTGCATCAATATTGGTACTCAACGTTCGACCAATGTCGGTACCCAACGTTGGACCAATGTTGGTACTCACCGTTGCACCAATCTTGGTACCGAAAGTTGGACCAATGTTGGTAACCAACGTTAAATCAATATTGGTACCCAACGTTGGACCAATGTTTTGGTACCCAACGTTGAATCAATATTGGTACCCAACGGTGAACCAATATTTGTACCCATTATTGATTTTGAACGTTGGTATCAAACGTTTATCCAATATTGATAGTCATTATGGTTTGGAACGTTGGTATCCAACGTTGGAGCAATATTGGTACACATTATTGATTTTGAACTTTGGTATCCAACGTTGGACCAATATTGGTATTCGCTATTGGAATTTGAATGTTGGTACCGAAGGTTGATTTTCTATAGCAGTATTTTCTATTGCAGAAACTTTATGGAGTTTAAGCAAAAAGAATATATAAATATTTAATTAAAGATACTTGTTGCGTATTTCGATTTGATATCAGTATTTTCTTTTGCAGAAACTCTATGAAGTTTAAGCAAAATATAAGTAGAAATAGAATGGGAGTAAGAATTAAAGATTTTTTTATCAGATAACATTTTTAAAAGTGTGATTGGAAACCATACTTTCGAAAGTTGCCACCTTCGTGGAAGGTGTTTTATATAAAGTACTGTCTAGAGGCACAAATTCTATGTGGAATAATTAATAATGAATAATAAAAATACTAAAAGTGAAACTCTAATAAATATATAAAATATTTTTATTGACATTTACAAAATACTTGCCGGTGTATTAGATACACATTTATATAATCTTATACAAAAAATTGGGTTGAAAATTTGAAATTGAAAAAGCTTGGAGATTAACCCTGTTGAAAAAACCTAAATAGTTTATCGGAGTATATCGGGTACACATTTATATTTAAATATTTTGTATTTATATTTACCGGGCATTATAAGGATTTGCCATCTTACACGTACTTATATATCAATGCTTTTTCAATCTAAAGCTTATAGTATTTTATAATGAAAAACCCGAACATGAATGAATTATCTATAGTTCTATTTCAGGTAATACAAAATGATATATTCTTAACAAGTGGATTTCTATCGGGATTTTAACAGTTATTGTCTTATAGAGCATACAAAAATATAAGGTTAAATAGGGCGTTTCACAATAACGCCAAGTAACGGCTATATGACCTTACCAGCATATTTCAATATATTATATCAACTTACCTGGTACCTTTATAGGGATTTATGACGATCGACGCATGAAATGGGCGGCTTGCCTAACGCATCGTACCTGGCTTTGTCAGTCAAAAAGTAACCGCTATTGAATCGCTTATCGCATTTTATGAGGTATTGCTGTATTTACTATTTACAACGAATAGGCATGTATCTGCATTACAAATAATTAATGATTTTTCATTATTGAAATTTATCGGGTTGAAAAGGACATTTCACTATAAAGTCGAGCATTATTTATCCGAATCTACCGGTATATTCTAATATTGTCAAGCAACCTATGTGGTTCGTTTATAGGGTTTAATCAGTATTGTCACATAAATCAGCGGTTTGATTACAGGATCTTATCGGTTACGCCTGTCGTAGAAGCAACCGCTATTGAATCGTTTATCGTATTTTATGAGGTATTGCTGTATTTACTATTTACAACGAATAGGCATGTATCTGGATTACAAATAATTAAAGATTTTTCATGATTGCAATTTATCGGGTTGAATAGGACATTTCACTATAAAGTCGAGCATTATTTATCCGAATCTACCGGTATATTCTAATATTGTCAAGCAACCTATGTGGTTCGTTTATAGGGTTTAATCAGTATTGTCACATAAATCAGCGGTTTGATTACAGGATCTTATCGGTTACGCCCACGTAAAAAAAATTTATAAAGTTTTTATAAAAATTGTATAAAATGGATTGTATACAATTTGTATAAAAAAATGGTCTTATAGAAACTTTATAAAATTTTTATAAAAAGATTGGCTTTCATAAAAAATATATTTTTATTAAATTTTTAAATAAATACCACGCTTTAAAGCACATTTTAAAGGAATTTACATACAAAAACGCGGTCACTTTAGGCTCAATATAAATTGAAACATTTTAAAATAGAAAAAGATAAATAATAGTAATTAAAAACGTTCGAGATAAGTTTTAAAAATTTTTTACGGTATTTTATAGGGTGGGAAAAGTTTGTGAACTTTGGGAAACGTATTGCGCAACTTGGGAAAAGTTTGTGAAAATTGGGAAAAATTTTGCAAAACTTAAATCTTAAAATTTTGGGAATAAACATATATAACCTTAAAAACAGGACTGCAAAATTCATCAGCTGGCAGCGGTGGCGATGGGTAACTCGTACCGACGCTTCTACGCACGGAGAAGCTGTTGATCGTACCTTTAAAATCGTCTAACCTGCAACAAAAATATTACAAAAACACAAAGTATCTAATGTACTCAATCGCTAAGTTTTTAAAAATCAAGAGAAAGGAGGACTTATCTGATCAAAAGTGTAGACGGAGTTGAATCTTCAGGTCTCAATATTCCGGCTCTCCCCTCACCGAGACTGAATTTTAAATTCTCAAAATCGATAATATTCCATGCTGTCAATTGACGCACTACATATATCTAGGTTAAAAGTACGACTTCCGCGACGAATTTAGTGGTAAACTGCTTGTTTAAGTAAAATACGACGGCAAACGTCTCGCGCTGCACGAAGCTCACGGGAATAAGACATCAAACTGAAGTTGGCTTTTTTCTCTATCGTCAATTCATTTTATACAATTTTTATAAAAACTTTATAAATTTTTTTCACGTGGGCGCCTGTCGTTGAAGCAAACGCTATTGAATCGTTTATCATATTTTATATGAGGTATTGCTGTATTTTCTATTTACAACGAATAGGCATGTATCTGGATTTCAAATAATTAATGATTTTTCATGATTGCAATTTATCGGGTTGAATAGGACATTTCACTATAAAGTCGAGCATTATTTATCCGAATCTACCGGTATATTCTAATATTGTCAAACAACCTATGTGGTTCGTTTATAGGGTTTAATCAGTATTGTCACATAAATGAGCGGTTTAGTATTACAATAAACACGGAATAATCGATTACATTTTTGGCGCGAAATTTGTATTTCTCAATTGGCTTTGGTGTTACTAAGAACACATAGAAATATTGGACAATTGAAATATTTTTTCTAAAAATAGGTTAATATGTTTTCATATTAGAAAAATAATAAAGTATAAACTTTATTACAAGAGAATGCTAAATAAAGAATACATACGAATTCCGTAACAAATTCTGAATTATTTTAAATGTTAACATGAATCATCGAATCATATAAAAGATTAACAAAATTGGATTACTTTATTGAAAATTAAATTTAATATTTCTTTCCCTAGCGGAAATAATCATATGCGAATAATGTTTATAAATACTTAATAAAAGTTATTAGCTTTTATTAGATTTTCATAACACTTTATAAAGGGCGGATTTTGGACTGTAGTAATAGTTTAAAAAATTTGATGAAGTTTATAAGATTTTTTTAGTTGTTTTTAAAATTTCGTAAATATTTCTAAGCTTTATTAGGTTTTATTAGATTTTTGTATTTCGAAAATATCGTGAAAAACGATAAAATGACACTAATAGTAACTGTTGCATTTTCCTATATTTAACTGTTTTTAGCTGTTTCTAAGTGATGTATGCAAAAAAACTAAAGCTATTAATAAAAGATTGCTATTGGTAAATATTCATAAAGATTCTAAATACTTATTTACTGTATATAATAATTTAAAAAAGTTATTAGTAGTTATTAGCTTTTTTAAACTCGCACATTTCTTTTACTTTTGAAAAAAACCTAAAAGCTATTAAAATCTAGCAAAAGCTAAGAAGAGCTAATAAAAGTTATAAATTCTAACTAACTATTAACAGAGTCCAAAATCTGCGTATTATAAATTGATTATAAAATTTATTAGCTTTTCTTAGCTCTTTCTGGGAAAATAAATTTCCGTCTGGGTTCGTGTTTATTACTAGCTCACTGTAGAAAACCACTATCTTTATTTTCTTGAAGAATAACATTGAAAATATTTATAATTAAAGGGCACAAAATTAAGAATACCTGCAAGTGTCACTCGAGTCTGACAGTTATTTCTATAACCATTACTAAAGTAATTAAATATATAGGAATATTGAATATTGAGATATTTGTTCTAAAAGTTCAGTTAATATTTTTTTTATTTTTAAAAAATAATGAAGAATAAACTCTTATACAAGACTATACTAATGAAAGAATAAATATAAGTGCCGTTACACATTCTGAATTATTTTACAGAGTTTACTTGAATCAGTGAATCGTATAAGAATTATTATATTGGATAAGTTTATATAAAATAAATTTAATAATTCTTTGATTTTCATTAGTAGCTTTATAATAGAAAACTTTTACCTTTACTTGCATGAAAATTAACAATAAAAATATTTATAACTAAATAATTCAAGATTAAGATTACACGCAACTGTATCAGATATATATATATATATATATATGAGTATATGTAAAATATTACACACTCAGAGCTATTAATTATTGCTATTAATTATAGTTTTATAATTTAGAGCACGTTCAAATTGAATTAAAATTATTTGTTTTCCAGATCTGTTTTATCCTTGGAGGAAGAATATTCTTCGTATTTGAAAATATACTGAAAATTAACATGTAATTGAGTTCGATTTGATGCCTGAAAATAAAAGAATTATTATATTGGATAAGTTTATATAAAGTAAATTTAATATTTCTTTCATGTTTATTAGTAGTATATCATAGAAACTTCTATCTTTATATGCATGAAGAATAACAATGAAAAACATTTATAACTAAAGGTTACAAAACTAAGAATACATGAAAGTGTCACACGAGTATCGCTGCAGCATTAATAAATTAAGTATACTTATGTAATTCGTATTATTGTTGGCGCAGCCGATACAACCCGATAGGCCGTCTGTCCCTTACATGCGTCGAACCTCGTAAAACCTTATAAAGACGTCAAACTTTCGAAAACCGGATACATGCCTATTTGTTATAAATAATAAATATGGAATTGCCTGGTAGAATGCGATTAGCGATTTGATTAAGATTTGTTATTGCTGGCGCAGCCGTTAGTACTCGATAGGTCGTATGCCTAATACATGCGTCGATCCTCGTAGAACCTTATAAAAGAACTGTATTGGTTGGTTTAAAATTATGGAATTTAACGGTAGACACCGATAGCTGTTAGTGGACAATATAGTGAAAAGCCTTATATAGAACCTTATTAATTCAATGCACACGAATACGTCAAATACTCGAAAACCCGATACATGCCTATTTGTTATAAATAATAAATATGGAATTGCCTGGTAGAATGCGATTAGCGATTTAATTAAGATTTGTTATTGCTGGCGCAGCCGTTAGTACCCGATAGGTCGTATGCCTAATACATGCGTCGATCCTCGTAGAACCTTATAAAACAACTGTATTGGTTGGTTTAAAATTATGGAATTTAACGGTAGACACCGATAGTTGTTAGTGGACAATATAGTGAAAAGCCTTATAGAACCTTATTAATTCAATGCACACGAATACGTCAAATACTCGAAAACCCGATACATGCCTATTTGTTATAAATAATAAATATGGAATTGCCTGGTAGAATGCGATTAGCGATTTGATTAAGATTGTATTTATGGATGTCTCAGCTCATACGATCCGGTAAACGAATCGCCCATTTATTTTGTTGATCATCATATTGTACTATAAAATGTTTTTTTCTTTTGTGAGGTTTATCTTATAAAATACTATAAGCATTTATTGTATAGTATGGTATGAGGTTTTTGCACCCGGAATTCCTTATAGAATCGAATTATAAACCTACTATTAGAAAGCAAAAAAAGATATAAACATATACAGTATTTCCATGATAAGAGCTTATTAAATTTTTTATCGGGAAATGTGTATGAACTATAATCTTTTCATAGTCATTTCTTTTACTATACAACCCGATTAATATTTTCTTGGATGCACTTGTGTAATTCATGTAGTAAAACATCTATATAGGCTCATAATTTTTCAATCAATTTATTACGATATATGCCGATTCTGAATTCATATTGGTAAAGCGAATAGATTTCTATAAATAATTAAATGAGCATATCTCTATAAAAGCCTATAAATTTATTAGTCTCATAGAAACTGATATATCTTTTACCAGGTAAAACTTATAAAAACTAAATTTCGGAACTTGTGATTCGTAGCTGTGAGGATTTCATTATAGGTACCGATAAAAAAGAAATCGCCCGATATATTACTATAAAATTTTTATCGGCACCCCGATTCAATGTGCCATTATTTTATCGGATTTTATAAGGTCTTTTCAACAGGGAAATTTTCAAAATTAGTATTCCGTTAATCTATGCTGTAATGTAATAGCTAGCTGTACAGACTAATAGCCCCTATGATTATACAGATTTCTGTTTACTTATAGACACTAATTCACTATTACTATTTTATATTATCATATTATCAGTACTCAGTCTTTGATTCTTATACATTTTTCAACGTCGTAAATTGGAATACGGTCGGGTGCCGCATATTTTTTACATCATCCTGCTCTGCTCAGTGATTCTCTCCCGTTTTTCGTGTTCTAAGTTTTGTAAACCCCTTGTCGTGTTTTAAGTTTTGTATACCACTTAATTCAGAATATTTTCGTAATTCATATATGTGCTGTCGTATAGTCGTATCGATTCTTCGTTTCTAGAGTATCGATTCTTTGTTTCTGGAGTATCGATTCTTCAACTATCGAATAAATAATCGATACTTTATTAAAAGAATCGAATAACTTTTAGAGAATCGAGTAGAATCGCCCATCCCTGTGCCATAGTTGGTTTGGAATGTTGGTACCCAACGTTGGACCAATGTTGGTATCCAACGTTGTAGCAATATTGGTACCCAACGTTGGACCAATGTTGGTATCCAACGTTGGGCCAATATTGGTACTCATCATTGGATTGAACGTTGGCACCCAACGTTGGACCAATATTGGTATTCACTATTGGTATTTGAATATTGGTACCGAAGGTTAATTTTCTATTGCAGTATTTCCTATTGCAGAATATTTATGGAGTTTAAGCAAAAAAAATATATAGATATTATATATAGGGGTCAATCCATGTCAACCGGATCAGAGCTGCGGCCAAAATTAGGAGTGACCAAAAAAATCGCCCAAGGGCTCATTTTAAAGCTTATACGATTTACTTTAAGATTCCATGTGCGCCTTTGCAAAATTCAACATGGCGGTTCCAATATGGCGGCCGCAAGTCCTCCAGGAAGCGGGTTTTTAATTTAAAAAGCTTGCGAAAATTCCAAATTGCAACTGGTTTACTTAATTTTGGACTTAAATTGTAGCTGATAGATGTCGCTCAAAACCTGGGGTGGTAGAGTTGTACAATATAACAAAGCGGATCCAATATGGCGGCCAAACATCCTGTAATTTGAACGAATTTTTGAATCAACCGGTTTGCATCAAATTTGGTCTCCAGGGGTTTTTGGGGTCACTGATTGCGAATCTGAGGTCAGATTTTTAAAATTCAAAATGGCGGATCCAATATGGTGGATGAAATTTTCAAAAATCTAGAGAATTTCGCCGAATTTAGTATATAGAGGATTTTAGGGTCCCTGTTTATGAATCCATAGTGGGATTTGCAAAATATTCAGCAATAAGACACTGTGCTGT